>OY740793.1:39311312-39501312 GCA_963514005.1 Raja brachyura
GAGTCCAATATATCTCGGAGTTGAAATTAACCTCTTCTGCTAAGTATGCAAAATAACAGTTCAACTGCACTCTAATTTTTTTTTTAACATATTCGGAAAAGTCTATTAAATGCTCCTTTTTGGGTATTAAAATCATGCATTTAATTCCATGCCTTTGTATCTGTCTTTGAACTTCTGCTGAGAGAACATCTGGCAATGTTTTACATGACATGAGGTAAAGTGGTACGACATCAATTTAGAAAGGATGTATGAACGTTAATTGTCAAGCATTAATGGTGAGAAAACTGAGGATGCAAAGTTGCTGCATTTTGTTGAGTTTGCAGCATACTTATAGTTTTAGTTTTAGTTTTAGAGATACAGCATAGAAACAGGCCTATCGGCCCACTGATCCCGCAACAACCAATGATCGCTCGTACACTAGTTGTATCCTACACACTCGCAACAAGTTACAGAAGCCAATGAACCTACAAACCTGCACGTCTTTGGGATGTAGGAGGAAACCGGATCACCCGGAGAAAACCCACACAGTCACAGGGAGAACATGCAAACTCTGTAGAGGCAGCACCCGTGTTAAGGATTGAACCAGGGTCTCTTGCGCTGTAAGGCAGCAACTCTACCGCTGCGCCACTGTGCCGCCCCTTCCAATCGCCTGGTCTGTACCAGGAATCTGCTTCTAAGCATCTGCTTCTGCACAGGGCACTTATTTCTGAAAGGATTAAACATCTAATGGCCGACATAAGCATTGAAGCAATGAGGGATGGCGTAGAGATTCATTGATTAATTTCTTGTTGCAACACTTGGTGAAGTAGTGCAAAATATTAGTTATCTTCCTACAGATAATGATTGCATTGTTACTGAAAGTTGTTGTCTGCTTAAGAGATAAATATTGAACTGTGACCCTTTGGCACTAGTGCCGACAGGATTGCTAGATTGATTAACAAAAAGGCAACATATAAAATCAATAAAGTATTGATTTCTGAGGACCTGAATGTTTTGTTTCTTTATTTTGGCTGTAATCAGAGCAAGTACTTGAGATACTAGGATCTGCAGATGCTGGACCATTCTATCACCAACTAGAATGAATGAATGAATGAATAGCCTTTATTGTCATTCAGACCTTTCGGTCTGAACGAAACTCCGTGACTGCAGTCATACATATATAAAAATGACAAAACCACACAATAAACACAAAAATTAACATCCACCACAGTGAGTTCACCAAACACCTCCTCACTGTGGTGGAAGGCAAAAGTCTTAGAGTCTCTGTCTTCTTCCCTCCTTATTCTCCCTCTGCGCTGAGGAGGTCCAGGCCTCCGATGCTGCAGTACACCAGGCCCGCGGCCGAGCCTCCGAAACCGGGCCGCCGCCACCGCCGTCGCCGGAACGCAGGAACACCGCCACAGGGCCCGCCGCCGGAACGTCGCTGGAGCACCGCATCCCTGGAAGCTAGGCCGCTGCTGGAGCACCGCAGCCCCAAAAGCCAGGCCGCCGCCGGAACGTCACTGGAGCACCGCAGCCCCGAAGCCAGGTCACCGCCGAAACGGCTTTGGGGCTGCGGTGCTCCAGCGACGTTCCGGCGGTGACCTGGTTTCGGAGCTGCGATGCTCCAGCGACGACCTGGCTTCAGGGCTGCGGTGGTCTCCCATCGCTTCCTGGAGCTTCCTGGCCTCCCATCTACCCATCAGAGAACCAGATTATCTTTAATCAGACTTTACTGGACTTTATCTTGCACAAAACGTTATTCCCTTTATCCTGTATTTGTACACAGTGGATGGCTTGATGTATCATGTATTGTCTTTCCACTGAGTGGATAGCATGCAACAAAAAAGCATTTCACTGTACCTCTGTACATGTGACAATAAATTAAATGAAACTAAACTAATCTGGAATCTTGACCAATGTACCTGGAGTAACTCAGTGCGTCAGGCAGCATCTGTGGAGGGATGTACGGGCAACAGTTCGAGTCGGGACCCTGGAATTGAATTGAATTTATTTGTCATTCAAAAAAAATGTCTTTACCATACAGTCATAACCATAAAAAGCAAACAAAACGCACAATTACATTCATTGAACATAAACATCCATCACTGTGACTCTTCTCCAGGTACCTCCTCACTGTGATGGAAGGTAAAAAAAGTCTTATCTCTTCCTTGCTCTTTCTCCTGTGGTCAGGCAGACAAACTGCTGCATCAAGGCGATCGAGGGCCCCAGATATTGAAGCCCTCGCCGGGTGATGGAAGATCCCGCGGCCGCGCCGGGCGATGAAAGGTCCTGCGAACGGACCGATTCAAGCCTTGTGATTTGGGCCAGACAAAGCAGCTGTGGCTGGAGCTCCCGAAAAGTCAGTCGCCAACCAGGGACCTGCGAACTCCCGATGTTACAGACCACAGGGCCTGTGGCAGAATCCTCCAAAGCCTCATAAAGTAGAGCCGTAGCCACAATCGCAGCGCCACCATGGCCTCCGAAAGTCAGCCAGCTCCGCGTGTGTCCACAGGCTCTGCGACCTGAGCCCTCAAGGTCGATCCCAACTGGAGGTCGCCCAGCTGCTCGATGTTCGGTGGCAGCGCAAACAGGGATACGACACGGAAAAAAAGTTGAAGATAGAGATTTTAAAAAGTTTCCCCACCTCCCCACCCTCCCCCCCCCCCCCCACACATAATACACAACTAAAAATAGACTATTACATTAATCTAACATTAACGATAAGACAAAGAAGGAAGAAAGACAGACAGCCTGCTGGCGAGTCACAGCCGCAGCCCCAGGCGCAGCCCCACCATACTGATTGTGGTAGTGGGGTGGGGAGAAAACGAGAAAAGAGAGGTGGGGTCGGAGGATATGATTAAGGAGAAATGGAGGACTACAGGATTGGCGGAGTAGCTGAGGGGTGGGAGAGAGAATATCTCACCTCTTCCACCTCTCCTTTCCAGTTTTCTCCCATCTATCAGTCTAAAGAAGGGCCCCAACCCAAAACATTACCTATCCATGTCCCCCAGAGAAGCTGCTAGAGCAGCTGAGTTAATCCAGCATTTCGTATTTTGCTTGATTCCTGCAACTGCGGTTCATTATATCTGCAGAATATAGTGTTACAGCATTATAGTGTGACAATTACGGAGAAATTGCAGGTTAAAAAAAACTGCCATGATGAGGTAGGTTGGAAGATTGGGACTACACCTTAATTTATGGGAGGACCATTCAGTAGCCTGATAACAATGGGGAAGAAGCTGTTTCTGAATCTGAATGGCTTCCGCATTGTAATTTTTCAGTGATTGGTAAATCTAAAACTAAAATCAGTTCCTGTGGTGTGTGTTGGTGGCCAGACTCTAATGTTAGCAGAGTTTTCAGAGCGGCACAGTGGTACAGTGGTAGGGTTGCTGTCTTACAATGCCAGAGGCCCGGGTTTGATCCTGACTATAGGTGCTGTCTGTACAGAGTTTGTACGTTCTTTCTGCGACTGGGTGGGCTTTATCCCGGTGCTCTGGTTTCCTCCCACATTCCTCCCACATTCCAAAGATGGGTCTGTAGGTTACTTGACTTCTGTAAATTTTCCCTTGTGTAGGATGGAACTAGTGTGAACGAGTGATTGCTGTTCAGCGTGGACTTGGTGCACTTAAGGGCTTGTTTCCACACTGTATCTCTAAACTAAACGAACTGGAACGAAATGAAATGAAACTAAACTAAACTAAACTAAACTAAATTAAACTAAATTAAAATAAGAATTTGTAGCAGAAAGCTGATGTGAAGCATAACCACTATTATAGGAGTGGTGAATGTCTGTGATAGTTAGTCTCAGTAATTTTATCATGCTAAGCTTAAAGGGCCTGTCCCACTTTCACGATCTAATTCACGACCTTTTTTATTCGTGGACATTTTTCATCAGGCTAGAAAAACACCCGGACCTCCTTGTTGCCTCGAGTCCCTACGACTAACATCATGACTTAGCTACGACCTACCTACGACCTCCTACAACCTCCTACAACCTCCTAAGGCCTCCTACAACCTCCAACGACCATGTGACGACCATGCTGCGAGTATGAGTCAAGGGCAAACTCAGCAGAGGTCGTGAATTAGGTCATGAAAGTGGGACAGGCCCTTAAATAGTCTGCCTTAATAATACACCAAGATGGAGAAAAGGAAACATCACCTATTCCTTTTCTCCAGAGATGCTGCCTGACCCCTGAGTAGCTCCGTAGGAAAGAACTGCAGATGCTGGTTAAAACCGGAGGTAGGCATGAAAAGCCAGAGTAATGGGCCTGTCCCACTTACGTGTCCTGGACACGCAAATTACACAACCACATTGTCGCGTTGAGGCGCGCGGGCATTGTATGGCCGCGCGGAGCCGGTCCCATTGAGAAGCGCGGAGAGGAATGGAGTTGTGCGCGACATCGCGCGGGACTCTGAAATTTTTGTAGCGAATGAAATCTTCGCACGCCAACGGCCTGTCGTGTAACTGACAGCCAAAGTGGGCCAGGCCCAAGACCCTGGCGCGACGCAACGTCTCACCTCCAACAGCAGAAGGCAAACAATCGACGAACTCGGCCTGGGGCTCACGGCCGTTGCGGTCCGGATCCGCCCCCATTTCTACTCCCAGAGCAGGGCCAAGAAATTTGAAGATAGACACAAAATGCTGGAGTAACTCAGCGGGACCGGCAGCATCTCTGGAGAGAAGCAATGGGTGACGTTTCGGGTCAAGACTGAAGAAGAGTCTCGACACGAAACGACACATCACCCATTGCGACCTTCGCGGGACCTCAACGCGACCACGAGGTCGCATAATTAGCGTGCCAAGGACATGTAAGTGGGACAGGGCCTTTACTCTCAGCAGGACAGGCAGCATCTCTGGAGAGAAGCGATGAGAAACATAGAAACATAGAAAAATAGGTGCAGGAGTAGGCCATTCGGCCCTTCGAGCCTGCACCGCCATTCAATATGATCATGGCTGATCATCAAACTCAGTATCCCGTACCTGCCTTCTCTCCATACCCCCTGATCCCTTTAGCCACAAGTGCCACATCTAACGCCCTCTTAAATATAGCCAATGAACTAGCCTCAACTACCTTCTGTGGCAGAGAATTCCAGAGACTCACCACTCTCTGTGTAAAGAATGTTTTCCTCATCTCGGTCCTAAAGGAATTCCCCCTTATCCTTAGACTGTGACCCCTTGTTCTGGACTCCCCCAACATCGGGAACAATCTTCCAGCATCTAGCTTGTCCAACCCCTTAAGAATTTTGTAAGTTTCCATAAGATCCCCCCTCAATCTTCTAAATTCCAGCGAGTACAAGCCTAGTCTATCCAATCTTTCCTCATATGAAAGTCCTGACATCCCAGGAATTAGTCTGGTGAATCTTCTCTGTACCCCCTCTATGGCAAGGATGTCTTTCCTCAGATTTGGAGACCAAAACTGTACGCAATACTCCAGGTGTGGCCTCACCAAAACCCTATACAACTGCAGTAGAACCTCCCTGCTCCTATACTCAAATCCTTTCGCTATGAATGCTAACATACCATTTGCTTTGTTCACTGCCTGCTGCACCTGCATGCCTACTTTCAATGACTGGTGTACCATGACACTCAGGTCTCGTTGCATCTCCCCTTTTCCTAATCTGCCACCATTCAGATAATAGTCTACCCTCATGTTTTTGCCACCAAAGTGGATAACCTCACATTTATCCACATTATACTGCATCTGCCATGCATCTGCCCATTCACTTAGCCTATCCAAATCACCCTGCAGCCTCCAAGCATCCTCCTCACACCTAACTATACCCCCCAGCTTGGTGTCATCTGCAAACTTGGAGATGTTGCATTGAATTCCCTTGTCCAAATCATTAATATATATTGTAAATAGCTGGGGTCCCAGCACTGAGCCTTGCGGTACCCCACTAGTCACTGCCTGCCATTCTGAAAAGGACCCGTTTACTCCTACCCTTTGCCTCCTGTCTGCTAGCCAGTTCTCTATCCACATCAATACTGAACCCCCAATACCGTGTGCTTTAAGTTTGTATGCTAATCTCTTATGCGGGACCTTGTCAAAAGCCTTCTGAAAGTCTAGATATAACACATCCACTGGTTCTCCCTTATCCACTCTACTAGTTACATCCTCGAAAAATTCTATCAGATTTGTCAGACATGATTTACCTTTCGTAAATCCATGCTGACTTTGTCCAATGATTTCACCACTTTCCAAATGCGCTGCTATCCCATCTTTAATAACTGACTAGCAGTTTCCCTACTACCGATGTTAGACTAACTGGTCTGTAATTCCCCGCTTTCTCTCTCCCTCCTTTTTTAAAAAGTGGGGTTACATTAGCTATCCTCCAATCCTCAGGAACTACTCCAGAATCTAAGGAATTTTGAAAAATTATCACTAATGTATCCACTATTTCTGTGGCTACCTCCTTGAGTACTCTGGGATGCAGACTATCTGGCCCTGGGGATTTATCGGCCTTCAATCCGTTCAATTTACCCAACACCACCTCTCGGCCAACCTGGATTTCACTCAGTTCCTCCATCTTATTTGACCCCCGTTCCACTGATATTTCCGGCAGATTATTTATGTCTTCCTTAGTGAAGACAGAACCAAAGTAGTTATTCAATTGGTCTGCCCTGTCCTTGTTCCCCATGATCAATTCACCTGTTTCTGACTGCAAGGGACCAACATTTGTTTTAACTAGTCTCTTTCTCTTCACATATCTATAAAAACTTTTGCAGTCAGTTTTTATGTTACCTGCCAGTTTCCTTTCATAATCTATTTTCCCTTTCCTAATTAAGCCCTTTGTCCTCCTCTGCTGGATTCTGAATTTCTCCCAGTCCTCCGGTAGGCTGCTTTTTCTGGCAAATTTGTATACCTCATCTTTAGTTTTTATACTATCCCTGATTTCCCTTGTTATCCATGGATGCACCACCTTCCCCGATTTATTCTTTTGCCAAACTGGTATGAACAATTTTTGTACTTCATCCATGCAGTCTTTAAATACCTTCCATTGCACATCCACTGTCAATCCTTTAAGAATCACCTGCCAGTCTATCTTGGCCAATTCAAATCTCATATCTTCAAAGTTACCTTTGTTCAAGTTCAGAACCCTTGTTTCTGACTTAATTTTGTCGCTCTCCATCCTAATGAAGAACTCAACCATATTATGGTCACTCTTGCCCAAGGGGCCACGCACAACAAGACTGCTAACTAACCCTTCCTCATTACTCAATACCCAGTCTAGAATAGCCTGCTCTCCCGTTGGTTCCTCCACATGTTGGTTGAGAAAACTATCCCGCATACATTCCAAGAAATCCTCTTCCTCAGCACCCCTGCCAATTTGATTCACCCAATCTACATGCAGATTGAAGTCACCCATTATAACCGTGTTACCCTTGTTGCACGCATTTCTAATTTCCTGTTTGATGCCATCCCCAACTCCAATACTACTGTTAGGTGGCCTGTACACAGCTCCCACTAGCATTTTCTGCCCCTTAGAGTTTCGCAGCTCTACCCATATCGATTCCACATCCTCCACGCTAATGTCCTTTCTTTCTATTGCATTAATCTCCTCTCTCACCAGCAACGCTACCCCACCTCCTTTTCCTTTTCATCTATCCCTCCTGAATATTGAATACCCCTGGATGTTCAGCTCCCAGCCTTGGTCACCCTGGAGCCATGTCTCCGTGATCCCAACTATAGCAATGTCATTAATTGCTATCTGCACCTTCAACTCATCCACCTTATTACAAATGCTCCTCGCATTGAGACACAAAGCCTTCAGGCTTGTTTTTACAACACTCTTACTCCTTATACAATTATGTTGACAAGTGGTCCCTTTCACATCGATCCCTATTACACTTGGCCATACTCTCCTATCCCTTTGTGAGTTTTCTTTCCCGTTAATTCTGGGGTCATTAACCATCCCTTTACTCTCTTTCCCTTTAACTCCGTCCTCGACTATCCCATTTGACACCCCAACCCCCTTATTCAGTTTAAAACCATCCGTGTAGCAGTGGCAAACCTGCCGGCCAGAATGCTGGTCCCCCACCTGTTAAGATGCAATCCGTCCCTTTTGTACAGTTCCCCCTTACTCCAAAACAGATCCCAGTGATCTAAGAATCTAAATCCCTGCCCCCTGCACCAGTTCCTCAGGCACACATTCAGGTCCCGTATCTCCCTGTTCCTGCTCTCGCCAGCACGAGGAACTGGAAGCAAACCAGAGATAACAACCCTGGAAGTCCTGCTTTTCAGCATTTTTCCGAGCTCTCTGAAGTCCCGCTGCAAAATTTTCATCCCCTTGAATTGAATTGAATTGAATTCCTTTATTGTCATTCAGACCTTTCGGTCTGAACGAAATTACGTGCCTGCAGTCATACATATATGAAAATAACAATACCGTACAATAAACACAAAATTAACATCCACCACAGTGAGTTCACCAAACCTCCTCACTGTGGTGGAAGGCAAAAGTCTTAGGGTCACTGTCTTTCTCCCCTCCTTATTCTCCCTCTGCGCTGAGGAGATCCAGGCCTCCGCCACCGCTGACGCCGGAACACCGCCACAGGGCCCGCCGCTGGAACACCGCCACAGGGCCCGCCGCTGGAACACCGCCACAGGGCTCGCCGCTGGAACACCGCCCCAGGGCCCGCCGCTGGAACACCGCCACAGGGCCCTGGGGAACGTCGCTGGAGCACCGCAGCTCCCGAGACCCAGGTCGCCGCTGGAGCACCACAGCTCCCGAATCCCAGGCCGCCGCTGGAGCACCGCAGCTCAGAGGGAACCAGGCCGCCGCTGGAGCACCGCAGCTCTCGAATCCCAGGCCGCCGCTGGAGCACCGCAGCTCTCGAATCCCAGGCCGCCGCTGGAGCACCGCAGCTCAGAGGGAACCAGGCCGCCGCTGGAACACCACAGCTCCCGAATCCCAGGCCGCCGCTGGAGCACCGCAGCTCAGAGGGAACCAGGCCGCCGCTGGAGCACCACAGCTCCCGAATCCCAGGCCGCCGCTGGAGCACCGCAGCTCAGAGGGAACCAGGCCGCCGCTGGAGCACCGCAGCTCAGAGGGAACCAGGCCGCCGCTGGAGCACCGCAGCTCAGAGGGAACCAGGCCGCCGCTGGAGCACCGCAGCTCAGAGGGAGCCAGGCCGCCGCTGGAGCACCGCAGCTCAGAGGGAGCCAGGCCGCCGCTGGAGCACCGCAGCTCAGAGGGAACCAGGCCGCCGCTGGAGCACCGCAGCTCAGAGGGAACCAGGCCGCCGCCGGAGCACCGCAGCTCCCGAATCCCAGGCCGCCGCTGGAGCACCGCAGCTCAGAGGGAACCAGGCCGCCGCTGGAGCACCGCAGCTCCAGAAGCCCAGGTCGCCGCCGGAAGCAGGTCGCCGCTGAAGCTCTGAAGGCCGTGCCGCCGCCGCTGGAAGCTGGAAGGCCGTCACCAAGGCCTCAGCACAGACGGAGACGGTGTCGGGGGACACGACAGGTAAAGTCGCATCCCCCCGAAGGGAGAGACTAAAACCCCGTTTCTCCCACCCTCCCCCCCCCACACACACATACACAACCCAACAAACCAAAAATAAACACGAAAAACAGGGACGAGGACAAAAATAAAATAAAAGACAGACGGACTGCAGGCGAGCCGCAGCTGACAAGCAGCGCCGCCACTTCCGGATTCGGTATCCGGATCCCCTTCTTTCCAACATCATTTGTGCCAACATGCACTACCACTTCTGGCTGTTCACCTTCGCCCTTGAGGATTGTTCTTTACTCTGTCCGTGACATCCTGGATCCTGGCACCAGGAAGGCAGCACACCATCCTCGAATCCCGTCTGTTGCCGCAAAAACCCCTGTCCATACCTCTCACAATGGAGTCTCCAACTACAATGGCGTTGCCCGACTTTGGCCTCTTTGGTTTAACCCCTGTCCATACCTCTCACAAGAGGTACAACACCCGGGGACCTTTGCATTCCATGTTTTCCTCCCTTTCTCACCGTCACCCACCTTCTCTCTTCTAGTGCCTTGGGTGTAACAATCTTACTGAAGGACTTGTCGAGGAACGACTCAGTTTCTCGAATGAACCTGAGGTCATCCACTTGTTTCTCCAGTTCCCCAACACGGTCCTTCAGGAGCTGTACCTGGATGCACTTCTCACATTTGTAGCAGCCAGAGGCACCAGCAGTGTCCTTGACCTCCCACATACTGCAAGCATCACACTGCATCAGCTTGCTTGACATCTCCTTCTTTTGCCTCGGTCTCTCCCTATCCAGTGTTTTGCGCAGCCTCCTCTCCGAAGTCTCTCGAGCCAAAGACTCACACTTTACTCACAAATGAGTGAAGTTTCGGGTCGAGACCCATGGGTCTCGACCTGAAAAGTCACTCATTCCTTCTCTCCAGAGATACTGCCTATTCCACTGAGTTACTCCAGCATTTTCTGTCTACCTTGAGTTACTCCAGCATTTTTTGTCTATCTTCCATGTAAACCAGCATCTGCAATTCCTTCCTACACTTAAATGAGACAGGTTGAGCAAATAGTTGGAAACTGTCGGGACCGGGTTAAATAATGAAGCTACCAGCTTAAATGAATACTGCAGACTTGCTCACTAATCTTTTGGGATCAAGGAGTGTTTACCTAGAACATTCCTCCAGAAGATTTATTAGAATAGTAGAGGATGGAGAAGATTGTTTATGGCCTCTGGAAGAAATAAATTTGATGGGCATTTTTTAAAGAAGTCCATTCTTTAAATTGCTGAAATGGATTTTCATGAATTATTTCAACGTGGGTACAATAACTCAGGCTACATTTTGAATGCGTATGGCGTTCACACTGAGTCTACAATCTTTAAAAGGAAATTAATTTTTCGTGTAATCCTAGTTTATATAGAATCCTAATTTTCATACAAATCACGTCGAGATGTTGAAGCTCTTTATATTAATGGCTATTCTTTCATCGTACACAAATAAAAATTCAAGAGGCTCCTGCACAATTTGCAGCAACTAATGAGTGTTTTATTTAAGAGTCCTGGGCGGTGGGTGTTTTAATCTACTGACTGGACATCAAACATAAACAGGGCAGCATGGTGGCACAGTGGCTGCCTTACAACGCCAAAGATCTGGCTTCAAACCTGACTACAGGTGATGTTTGTATGGAGTTTGTACGTTCTCCCGGTGACGAGCATGGGTTTTCTCCGGGTGATCTGGTTTCCTCCCACACTCCTAAGACGTACAGGTTTGTAGATTAATTGGCTTGGTAGAATTGTAAATTGTTCCTAGTGTGTGTAGGGTGGTGTAAGTGTGCTGGTCGGCGCGGACTCGGTGGGCCGAAGGGTCTGTTTCCGCGCTGTATCTCTAAATCTAAAACTAAATCAAAGAACAGACATCAGATCTGGGTGCTGGGCTGTAGTTTGAAGAGGAGAATGGAACTCAAGGTCTGGAGGATCGTGGCTTCAGGGACATCTCGCCGAGCTAGCTCTCCGCGGCTGAACGGAATACCCAGCGGATCACGGCCCGCAGGAGGAAGTCGCCATGCTGGTCCCCTGCTCGTTGGACCCGGCAGACCGCTGGGCTGGAAGTGGGAAACCACCGTGCCGACCACTGCTCGTCCCCCAAAAACCAGAGACTGGGAGGATGAAGGCGGTGATGACGGGCGAGGAGCAAGGCCAGTCGGAGATGAGAGCGAACCGGGATCTGGCCTACTTCAACCGTGAGGTTGGCTGCAGGAGGCACCCCCCTGGGAAACAAAGGTGGACGGGCAGGGAATGGCGTCCAAGTCAGGAGATGTATGGAGGCCCACAACAGCCTGAAGCTTGGCTGGAACAATGGTTCAATGGTTCAATTATGCTTTTATTGTTACAGGTGCCAAGTGCTACCACATAGTGAAATTCTTGTTCAACCGCTGACATCACATGTCAGTTTTTGTGAGGACAGTTGCATTCTCACTAGGACTCAGATCAGGTTCCACAATGACAAGCCCTGGTTTACAGCAGAACTCAGAAAGCTTTGCCAGTCTAAAGATGAGGCCTACAGGAGCGGGGATGCAGACCTCTACAGGCAGGCCAAGTACAAGCTGAGAAGAGGAATCAGAGCTGCCAAGGAAAGGTACTCTGAGATGTTGAGGAGCAAGTTCTCAGCAAATGACTCTTCTTCAGTGTGGAAGGGTTTGCAAGAAATCGCCAGCTACAAGAGGAAAACCCCCTGCTCCTTGGACAATCGTCAGCTGACCAACAACATGAACAAGTTCTACTGCAGGTTCGATAGACAGAAGCATAATCCCGATACCCCCTCCCTCCCTCTCCCACCCACTCCTCCCCAATCACCACTTCAAACCCACTTACAGCCTGACTGCAGTCTGCAAAGACTGGGCCCTCATCCACTACCCACCCCCTCCTTGCTCCCCAACATCAATGGGTGATTCTTCAGTAAGTGTCTACTTTGGTGTCCCACCACTTTGATGCAGTATATAAGGAAAATCTGTAATTCTATCCCATTTCTTCTTTTTCTATATTGTTAATAAACATAATCCTCATAAATAAAGATTAAACCCTAAATAAATAACATGTTTTTTTCCCCCCAATGTTCGACCCCCCCAAACCGCATGTCCCGATGGTAACTAGTGAAATTTCAAATTGGCATATTTTAGCAATGTTACAAAATTTTGAGATTTTAAAAATCAAGTCTGCAATTTATCCCATCAAATAAAGCATAAAAATAAGTTTAATTTGACACCCAATTCACTTTCATATTTTCAGTATTAAAAAACTTATGGCCATTTTCATACTGGGTAATTAGCATCTTGTTCCCTATTGCTTTCCATTGACTTAACTCAAAAGCTGTGATCGAGGACAGTCAAAAGCCCATAACTTTCTTAAAAATTAAGACAACTGAATTACATTTTCAGTTATTATAGATTGAAGCATTCTGAAACAAATATGAAACAATCTTATTTGGATGACCTGAAATTAAAGCATATAATTAGTTAGTTACCTAATTGTAACTAATCACAAAATTCAATTACATATCTAAACATCTATCCAATTCTTAAGAAAAGATTAATATTTTTAAATAGCCTGTGTCTAAATAACATTCACACAAGAATTCACAATATAACATGATTTTTAAATCTCATTGTCATGAATTTATAGGTCAAATGGAAGGAATTTAATGTTTAATTCCCGTAAATTAATGGCCATTTCAATCATCTTGCGAGTTGGTTTTTGTGGAACGCGATCAATTGGAACGTTGCGGTTTGCGGTGAATTTGAACCACATATCGGCAGGAAAAACACTGCCGGTTCGTATATTTACATAATCACATTTTCGCCAATGAAATTTTCATTAAAGTCATCCGAAGAAGCAAGTTTATATGTAAAATAAAGGACTTACCTTATTTTTTGTCCCCTACGTGAGATCTGTCCCATTTTCGGCGTTGACGGCGTTAGAAGTCGCTTTTTTATTTTACTCCAGCGATTAAATTGTCCCGCGATTTTTTTTTAAAACTTCTGAGAACGCAAGTTAGAACAATTTTTCAGCATCAGCTAGCAGCCCGAGAAAATATATCTCGGACAGGCAGGAGAAAACGGCATTTTAATTCCGCCCCCCCCCCCTCAACGGCGCCAAAGTCGCGCACACGGCCAATGGCAGAACTGCAGCGCCGCTGAAGGTAAGTATTGTAACATACCTACATATTTATTTAATTGGAGATCTATCTGAAATGAAAATACATTTAAATGGTAGGCATTAATAATTAAAATATTTATCACCCTTTAAAAATTTCCTCTATTCTTGATAAAATTATAAACGTTATTTTTCAAAAATTTCTTGTCCCGATGATTGGAGTAATTTTCCGTCACAGAATCGACCCGAACTTCCAACCTCGAAAGATTGCGGAATTCAAAAGTCCCCTACATGGTGAATTTCTCCTGACTCGCTGAACGAGAAACGTGTGCAAACTCCGTTTTCTGCTACATAGCAGGTACGTACCTTTATTCGGTGTCAGCTCCGAACGGTGCTCAAGTCTTAGAAAATTAAAAAAAATATTTCTTTTTTGATTTGTTCTGGAGAACAAATTGTGCCATGTGCCATTCGGGAAATGATATGGGCAGGCATGGCCTTCCGGCGAGGCCATCCTGGACTAAAGGCTTGGGCCACCATTCCCCTCACGGCAATCTCCACAATGTAACCCCGATCTCCATCCAGCTCCAACCGGACACAAAGCCGTCGCAGCCGTCGCATCTTCCCGTCACCCGATGTCCCTCTCCACACCCGGAGTTCTTCAGCCCATGTTCCCCGGTGGGCGGGGGGGGGGGACGGGAGGGGACGGCTGCAACGGCTTGATGGCCACTTCTCCATCACTAACATTAGCAATTGAGGAGGTGGAAAAGCTATTCAGGAGACAGAAAAGCTGGAAATCTCCAATCTTTCCCCCTCTACCCTCAAGCTCTGTGCCGGACAACGGCCACCAGTCTACACAGATATTTTCAATCGGTCCCTGCAAACATGCACTGTCAATGCCTGCTTCAAAGTCTCCACTATTGTTCCCCTACCCAAAAAGCCATGGATTACTGGTCTTAATGGCTGCAGTCCTCTCACACTGACCTCTGTAATCATGAAGACCCTTGAAGGACTTGTGCTGGCCCACCTGAAAAATATTGCAAACCGCTGCTGGACACCTGCAGTTTGCATACCGGGCCAATGGTTCTGTGGATGCGCAGTCAATGCGGGCCTGCACCTTATCCTCCAGCACCTAGACCACCAGGGAACCTATGCAAGGATTTTGTTTGTGGATTTTAGCTCTGCATTCAACACCATTGTGCCAGAGCTACTATAATCCAAACTTTCCTAGTTGACTGTGCCTGAACCCCTCTGTCAGTGGATCATCAACTTCCTGACAGACAGAAAGCAGCATGTGAGGCTGGGAAAACATATCTCGGACCTGCAAACTCTCAGGATAGGGGCACCGTAAGGCTGCGTACTCTCTCCTCTCCTCTACTCTCTCTACACCAATGACTGCACCTCCACTGACTCCTCTGTCAAGCTTCTCAAGTTTGCGGACGACACAACCCTGACTGGACTGATCCAAGATGGGGAGGAATCTCCCTACAGACAGGAAGTGTCACAGCTGACGTCCTGGTGCCATCACAACAACCCAGAGCTCAATGCTCTTAAGACAGTGGAATTGATTGTAGACTTTAGGAGAGCTCCACCCCCCCTCCCCCCACTCACCATCAATAACATCACAGTCATATCTGTGAAATCATTTAAGTTGCTTGGAGCCATCTTCTCCAGGGACATTAAATGGGAAGCCACCATCAACTCCACAGTCAAAACAGCCCAGCAGAGGATGTACTTCCCTGTGGCAGCTGAGAAACACAATCTGCCACAGGCAATGATCGTCCAATTCTATACGGCCATCATAGAGTCTGTACCTCACCTTCTCCATCATGGTCTGGTTTGGCTCAGCCACTAAGCACAACATCCGGAGGCTGCAGCGAATCGTTCGATCAGCCGAGAAGATTATTGGCTGCAACCTTCTCCCCATTGACGAACTGTACACTGCAAGGACCAGGAAGAAAGCGGAAGATCATCTCTGTACCCTCTCACCCTGGCCACAAACTCTTTGAAGTACTTCCCTCTGGAAGGCGAGTCTGGACTATCAAAGCCACCACAGCCAGACATAAAAGCAGCTTTTTTCCCACGAGCAGCAGCTCTACTCAACAGCCAAAAGTTTGTAGCCTCCTTTTGCTCTGGTATTTTATTTCATTCTTTGCATGTTTAAATTATAATGTTTTATTTTTAATTACCTACTGTATATCGCGATGTTACTTGCGAGCAAAGCACCAAAGCAAATTCCTCGTATGTGTACATATTTGGCTAATAAATGTATTGAATTCAATTCAATTAAGAAGCGGAGCGTAGACTTTGAAATTGGTGCCAAAATATGTTGCCTCGCATGGGGCCTCAATAGAGTATTTTTTCACCCTTGCTAATTGGGATCGGACTTTTGGCGAATACTCTACTGGACATTTTGTAAAGAAAATAGTTTCACTATGTGGTAACACTTTGCACTTGGGACAATAAAAACACAATTGAACCATTGATAAGACCCAGTTCTGGGATTGTTGCTGATATCAGTAAGGACATCCTGAGGGGAAGTCAGGAAGTTGGAGGAGAAGTCCGGGCAGTGAGAGGGGAGGACCCAGTGGCGTCTTTACGCTGGTCAGGGAAGATGTGAGGATTGAAGAAGCCCAAAACACTTTCTCCAGAGATGCTGCCAGAGACGCTGAGATACTCTAACATTTGGTGTATTTTATTGTCAATCAGCATCTGCATTGCTTGCTTCTACATGGGAGGGTTGATGGTAGAATGGTGATAAAGGTCATGCTCGGGGTGGCGGGTGTTGTGATTTGCATTCATGGACTCTTACAGCATGGCAACAAGTCCTTCGGGAGGGGGAGCTGGGGCATAGAGCAAAAAGGGGGACCATTGGGACTCCAATGATTACTTTTGTAACTTTATTGGTGCCAGAAACATGGCAACTCTTTGCGTACTCTATGTATTTTATACAAAATCAAAGAATTTCACAGTACCTAGGTACACGGGACAATAAAGTATAATTAAATCATTGAATGATTGAATTTATCATCTGCAGTGAATATATTCAGACACATTCAAGGAAATGTGTACCCAGAGGGCCGCACGGAACAGAGGCTCCATGCGGGCCGCGGGGTGTAGCCATACCCTGGCCAGCAGCAGGCCTGGCTTGCCCGCCGCGGAACCGGGAACCCGGCCAGTGAGGGAGCCTCGTCCGAGACACGTTCCCTGCCCACCCGCGAAAAGTGGAAGGAGACGCTGGACAACAGGCCCATAGGAGGAATCAGGTGTCCTATCTTCCGCGCCCTCAAGGTCGGCTGTGGGAGCTGAGCCCCCCAGGGCACGAAGGCTGAAGGTGGCCGGACGAGGAGAGGAACGACAGTTCATAGGATGATCCGGACGGAGGCGACGGCTGCAATGGGCCTTTATAGCCAGCTGCAGCTGGGACTGTAAAAATAGCGGCAAAACCTGGCGACTCTTGTATATGGACTCAGTTGGCTGATTCTATGAATTGTGTACTTAATCGGGATTGTAATTAAGTATGGCAATAATTTTACTGATCTGTATGCAAAAATAGAATTTTACTGTACTTTGATGCATGTGATATTAAAGAACCATTAAACCATTACCATTGAACCATTGTAAAGGAGCTGGAGTTGCACAACCAATGACCAAGGTGTGTTGGTAAACTATCTGTGGTGTAAATATACTGATACCATCAGCCTTGAAGAATTCTGCCATTGCTATTTTGAGGAAATTCAACTTTAGGAACTAAATTTGCGGCACAGTGGTGCAGCGGTAGAGCTACTGCCTTAGAGTCCCGGGTTCGATCCTGACTAGGGGTGCTGTCTGTATAGAAATTGTATGTTCTCCCCGTGACCTACGTTGGTTTTCTCCGAGAAGCTCCAGTTTCCTCCCTTAGACGGGCAGGATTGTAGGCTAATTGGTGTGGTATAAATGTAAATTGTCCCTATGTGTGTAGGATAGTGCTAGTGTACTGGGATCGCTGGTTTACACTCTGGGCTGAAGGGCCTGTTTCTCTGAATTAAACTAAACTAGACTAATCTTAAATTGCAATAAAAACAGAAAATGCAGGAAAACTCAGCGGGCCCAGAGTTTGCAATATTTTATAATATTTTGTAATATTTGCAATATTGCAAATACAGTATTTGTGCAATATAGTATTTTTGCAATACAGTATACAAGTATATACAAGTATACTGTATATACTTGTATATACTTGTATATACAAAAAATTCTGTATTTGCAATATTTTGGGGGGGAATTACAATATATTTTCATCTTCCTCTTCAGAATTTCCTCTATTTCCTTCATACCTTCATATCTTATAACCCAACGCATGTACATTTCCAATTTGAAATATTAACCCCCTACCACACTCACTGGATGTTTTCAATCTGGAAAGGGTGCAGTGAAAATTCACGAGCATGTTGCATGAGGGCCTGAGCTCCAGGGAGAGGTTGAGCAGGCTAGGAATCTATTCCTTGGAGCGCCGGAGGAATGAGGGGTGAGCTTATAGCGGTATACAAAATAATGAGAGGAATAGATCTGGTAGACACACAATGTCTCTTGCCAAGAGTAGGGGAATCGAGGACCAGAGGACAAAGGTTGATGGTGAAGGAGGAAAGATTTGTTAGGAATCTGAGGGGTTACTATTTCACACAAAGGATGGTGGATGTATGGAACGAGCTGCCGGAGGAGGTAGTTGAGGCAGTGACTATTGCAATGTTTAAGAAACAAGTAGACAGGTACATGTATAGGACAGGTTGAGAGGGATATGGGCCAAATGCAGGCAGGTGGGACTAGTGTAGATGGGGCATATTGGTCAGTGTGGGCAAGTTGGTCTGAAAGGCCTGTTTCCATGTTGTACCACTCTATGACTCTATGACCTTGCTCACTGAAGCAAACAAGAGAATGGGCCTTGCACCCAATGTCTACAAGACAAAGATCCTTCCATTGCACATTCACAGAATCATTTAGTTTAGTTTAGTTTAGATATAGAATATGGAAAAAAGCCCTTTGGCCCACTGAGTCCACGCCGACCATCGATCAGCCGTTCACATTAGTTCTACATTATCCCACTTTCTCACCCACTCCCTACACACTAGGGGGCAATTTACAGAGGCCAATTAACCTACAAATCCCCACATCTCTGGGATGTGGGAGGAAACTGGAGCACTCCCTCTTCTCCCCTCTCCCATTAGACAAGAAGTACAGAAGTTTGAAAACGCACACCTCCAGATTCAGGGACAATTTCCTCCCAGCTATTATCAGGCAACTGAACCATCCTATCACCAACTAGAGAACGGCCCTGACCTCCTATCCACACTATCATTAATTGGACTTTACCTTGCAGTGAACGTTATACCTTAATCCTGTATCTATGCACTAGAGATGGCTTAATTGCCATCATGTACGGTCTCTTCACTGACTGGATACCATGCAACAAAATGCTTTTCACTGTACCTCAGTACACATGGCAATAAACTAAACTAAACTAAATGGAGGAAGCCCACGTGATCACAGGGAGAATGTACAAACTCCACACAGGCAGCACCCAAGGTCAGGATCAAACCCAGGTCTCAAGCGCTGTGAGGCAGCTGTTACCAGCCAACTGAACCATCCTACCAGCAGAGAGCAGTCCTGAGCTACTATCAAGCTCATTAGAGACCCTCAGATTATCTTTGATCAGGCTTTATTGGACTTAATCTTGCAATAAACGTTATCCACTTTATCATTTATCTGTACACTGTTGATGGTTTGATTGTAATCATGTATAGTCTTTCAGTTGACAGAATACCATACAACAAAAAGCTTTTCACCTCAGTACGCGTGACAGTAATAATAAACTAAAGGGAGAAATCCCGTGCCGTCACTGGGAGAGTGAGCAAACTCCACACAGACAGTACCCGAGGTCAGGATCGAACCTGGGACTCCGGCGCGGTGATACAGCCGCTCTGCCAGCTGTGCCACTGTGCCGCCCACTTGTTGGTATCCTGAGACAAGTCTCTTCCAGTGTCTTCCTGCCATTTGTATTCTTCATGCTGCATCTTGCTTTAGCCCCTTGCATTATGGTGCTGTGTTCATGTTGCTGCACAAGTAGATGGCTCCAATGCAAGAACTCAGTTGTTTTAATAGCCTCAATATCTAGTTAATCCTTTCCTAATGTTCATTGTCTCTCTTTTAAACCCATCGCTTCCCTACCTAAAATGACAAATGGCGATTTCATACACACTTCCCTGAATAATATTGCTTCAGGTTTATGCTTGAATGAAGCCAAGTGGAAATGTCTGAGTTCTTCATGATGTTACATTGTACTAAGGGCCATTTCCTTTCAACTGAGCGAGTGTGCTTTTTGGAAGATGTTGCAACTGAGGATAGACACAAAGTGCTGGAGTAACTCAGGCAGCATCTCTGGAAGGATGGGTGATTTTCCGAGTCGGGTCCCTTCTTCAGACTGAAAGTGCAGCTGCGAAAATGTGATAAGAAGGAAGTGCAGATGCTGGTTTATATCACAGATATAACAAAGTGATGGAGTAACTCAGCTGGTCAGGCAGCCTCTCTGGAGAACATGGATAGGTGATGTTTTGGGTCAGGACACTTCTTCAGACTGATTGTAGGGAGGAAAAGAAAGTAGCACAAATCTTGGCTGGGAATATGTAGAAACAAAGATTGCAGATGCTGGTTTATACCAAAGATAGACGCTGGAGTAATCAGAAGAAATGAGTTTTGGTAAACCTCTTTTACTAAACACTCACAGCCGGGGTCCACATGCGGGATGTTGTCTCTGTGAGGGTGCGGGGG
This sequence comes from Raja brachyura, assembly GCA_963514005.1. The sequence continues at coordinate 39,331,687 of OY740793.1, forward strand.
TACGGATGAAAGTGGTGTACAATTGTGTGTGTGCATGTGTGCACGTGTGAGTGTGTGTGCATGTGTGTGTGTGTGCACGCATGCACGTGTGAGTGCGTGTGCATGTGTGTGTGTGCGTACGCATGCACGTGTGAGTGTGTGTGCATGTGTGTGTACGCATGCACGTGTGAGTGTATGTGCATGTGTGTGTGTGTGCATGTGTGTGTGTGTGCATGTCTGCGTGTGTGTGTGAGCGAGGGTTTGTGTGCTTGGGAAGGTTTGTGTGTGTGTGTGAGGGTGTGTGTTTGTGTGAAGGTTCATGTAAGGGTGCTGGTGCAGGTTTATTTGTGTGTGTATACTTGTGTGATGGTTTTGTGTGTGTATTTGTACTTATGTGTGTTTTTGTGTGCATGTAAGGGTTTGTCTGTGTGTGAGGGTTTTTGTGTGTCTATGCATGTGTATATGAGGGTATGTGTGAGGGCATGTCTGTGGGTGAGAGTTTCTGTGTGTGTATGTATGTGCGTATGCATGTGTATATGAGGGTTTGCATGAGGGCTTGGGAGTATGTGTGAGGGTTTGAATCTGTGAAGGGATGTGAGCAAGCCAACTGTAACCTCTCATCCTGAGAATACAAATTGAGAAATGAATAAATAACATGGAGAGGAAATCCTGGAATGGAACTTTGGTTATAAGACTGCTGGACAGGACTGATGAAATGCTGCATGCTTGTTTTCAGAATACCACCCTTGCTACTTAATCACACTTCATTGATTCCACTTAAGTCTTGCTCATTACTGATTTTGATTGTTTCATCATGAGAGCCAAGATCGTAAACTCTGGAATTACCTTTAGACTTTAGAGATACTGCATGGAAACAGGCTCTTCAGCCCACTGAGTCCTTGTGACCAGCGATCACCACTTACACAAGCACTGTCCTACACACCAGGGACAATCTATAATTTATAGAAGCCAATTAACCTACAAACCTTTGGGTTGTGGGAGGAAACCGGAGCACACGGAGTAAACCCACACAGTCACATGGGGAATGTGCGAACTCCGTACAGACAACACCCATAGTCAGGATCGAACCTGGGTCTCTTGCATAGTAAAGGGCCTGCCCCACTTTGGGGTCATTTGCGCATCATTTTGTGAATCCCAAAATCCTGGGGCGCCACACGTGACCGCGCTTCATTGCCTATGCCACCACGCCTCACCACCTGCCATGCGCGCGTAATGCATGCCAAGTGCGCATCACGCGTAAATGATGTTGCGTAAATGACGTGCAAATGACGCCCAAGTGGGACAGGCCCTTTAGGTAGCAACTTTACTACTGCACCACCGTGCCGCCCCCTGTACCTCAGTAAATCTCTCTGCTTCCTGTTTTTCCCTTCAAGACATGCCTTAAACCTTGCTGCTGCCTACAAGGTTTTGGCTATGTACCGTAGTATCACCTCATGTGACTAGGTGTCAAATTGTGTTTCTCTGTGTTCCTGTGAAGCCCGTGTGATGTTTTGCTGTTACAAACACTCTATAAATGTAGGTTGCTGCTGTTGATGTGGTAACAACGTTTATTGATGGTCTGCATCTGCTCTTAGAAGGAAAATGTCTCATTATGGAACAAAACCAAATATTGATTCCTTGTTCAGTTTGACATCACGCTCTTCAATTTGCACTTAACTACACTGAACTGCATTGAACCCTTCAAACCGAGAGGTCACACGCTCCTCCTCTTCACTTTCTCCCTTGTGCTCATAACCACCATTTGGTGTTGAACCATCTCCCTGCCATCAAACCATGCATAAGTCGATTTTCCCTCCTGCTAAGTATTTGTGAGAATGTGATCTTGTATTTTGAGACTTTTCTAATCTCTTGCCATTAGCCAACCATCACGATGACTAATTCAGAGAGAATTTGACTGTGAGGATCCATAACATTCCACGTATATGTGAATCAAGCTTCAAATTCCAAATCCTATGCAATGAGACAGATTCCCTGCCCCCTATCTCTCCAATGTTAAATCCTGTTCCTTTAGTTTAGTTTAGTTTAGCTTAGTTTAGTTTAGTTTAGTTTAGTGATACAGAGTGGAAACAGGGCTTGGCCCACCGAGTCCATGCTGAACAGTAATCTCCGCACAATTACACTACACACACAATGGACAGCTTACAATTTTACCAAGCCAATTATCCTATAAACCTGTGCATCTTCGGCATGTGGGAGGAAACCGGAGCCCCTGCAGATGATGGGGAGAATGTACAAACTCCATACAGACAGTATCTGTAGTCAGAATTGAACCCAGGTCTCTAATACTGTAAGGCAGCGATGCTACCGCTGCGCCACCATGCCACCCCTTCTCCTCTGAGAAGTTTGAGGAGAATCAGCATATCACCCACTGCTCTATCAAACGTCTACGAGAGTACGGTGGAGAGCATACTGACTGGTTGCACCACAGCCTGTTCTGGGGAAACTCGGATGCTCAAGAATGAAGGGGGCTGCAGAAAGTAGAGGTGGATATTGCCTGGTCCAACCCAGGTATTGACCTCCACACCATCGAAGAGATCCACAGGATCACTGACACAATGTCTCTCACCGCCCTGGTCAGACACATCTTGCTGCAACCATCGAGAAGTAGCTACAGAAGCCTGAGAATCATTACCTCCAAGTTCAAGAGGAGTTTCTTCCTATTTACCATCAGATTCATGAACCATGCTGCAAAACCCGAACCTCAATCCAACCTCAACTTTAGCCAAACCATACCCCAACCCTACCCCAACCACTACCCCGAACCCTAGGCTAACCCTAACACAACCCTACCCCAACAATACCACAACCCTTCACAACCCTACCTCAACCCTTCAAAACACTATCCCAACCATTTACAACCCTACCTCACCCCTACCCCAACCCCACCTCACCCCTACCCCAACCCTACCAAACTACAGACTTTGTACTACTTTGGTTGCTCTACACACTTTGGGTTTTGCACTATCTAGTTTACTGAGAATAACTGATCATTTATTGTAGAGTGATTGTTCCTTGTTGTTTCCTCTGGGCCTGTAAAGCTGCAGCAAGTAAGAATTTCATTGTTCATATTCAGTGCACAGAAGAAATGAACACCCTTGTCTCTTGACACCGGAGTTATGCACCGCCCCTATCAACTCAAGGTGTGTTTCCCAGAAGATTTCTAGCTCATCTTCCATCCTCTTAAAAACTCCAGCTTGCTCAACGTTAAGTTCTCTCCTCCATCATTTTCTTCCTCTTCAACTTAACTCTGATTCTTTATTCACAGATGACATGTATTTAAAAGCTTTGCCTGTATTCATATTCCCAATCTTGGTGTGATTTCTTTGCTTGTTACTTAACCTTAACCTTGCAGGTCCACATCTTCTTTTTATATGTGTGTTTGTCTTCCAGAATGGGACTGTCACCAAAACCTTTCTGGTCTTCCAGCATTGCAAGTCTACTCAAAACTCTTGCCTTCATTTATCTTCCAAACTCTCCCTTTATGACTTGGCAATTGTTACATTATCATTTTATTTCTTCTATCCCCCCCTCTGAATCATTAGCCCTGGGACATTTCCAATATTAAAGATGCTACATTAAGTTATAAATCTTTCAGAATTTATTGGGTTCCCTCCAGTTTTGGCATTCTCTGCAAACTCCTTTGGAATTACATCCTCATTAATCAATAGCAAGAAACCCAAAGATTTATTATTGAGCCTTGCCATAAAGCACCCTTAGGTATACCAATTTAGCATGTAAATCCGATTATCAGGTAGCATATACACTTTTAGAGCATGTTTTATAACTGATAAAAAAACCCTCCAGCTCCAATCATGATGTAAACATAATAGTTTATGATATATATAAATTATTTGGATACAAACGTTGATGGGCTGGTTCATAAGTTTGCAGATGACACTAAGATTGCTGAAAGTTGCGGACTGTAAGGAAGGCTTTTAAAGCATGCAACGGCAGGATATAGACCACTGCACAAATGGGCAGAGAAATGGCAGATGGAATTTAATCCAAACAAGTATGCACTTGGGAGGTTGAACATGTTTCCAGCTCATGGCAAGATCATTTACAACATTAAGGTAAGGGAAAAACATACAGCTAATGGAAAAACCTTTAACAGCATTAACAGTTTGAAGATGAAAGGGGAACAATTTAAAGGAGATGTGCAAAGACGATACTGAGTGCCTGTAATGCACAGCCAGTGTGGTGGTGGTGGCAGTTACAATAGTGGCATTTGGGAGGCTAGTGGATAGGCACATGGATATGCAGGGAATGGAGGGATATGGGTCACATACAGGCAAAGGAGATTAGTTTAACCTGGCATCATGTTCAGCAAGAACATATTGGACTGAAGAACATATTCCTGTGTTGAACTGTTCTATGTTCTATGGAGAAAACAGGAACTGCAGATGCTGGTTTCCCAAAGAAAGACACAAAATGCTGGATTCATTCAATGGGTCGGACAGCATTGTTGGAGGACATGGATCGGTGATGTTTCAGTTTGGGACTCTTCGGGGGGGGGGGGGGGGGGGGGGAGGGGCAGGAAAGAAACCTGGGCGGAGCAGGTCAGAGCCTGCGGGAAATTGGTGAACACAGATGATGGGGTTATTTGATAGGCAGATTGCTGGCCAGCGATGAAAAGACATTGATGAGAAGGTGTGAGCCCAGAAGGATAAAGAGGCGCAAATTGCTAAGCTCAGGGATAGAAAAGTTTGGAATTATGTAGAACTGCAGATGCTGGTTTACAAAAAGAGGAACACAAAGTGCTGGAGTAATTCATTGGGTCTGGCAGCATCTCCAGAGAACATCTCTGGATAGGTGACAGTCTTGACCTATCCAACCATCGGACAGTCGCGACCATTCTTCAGATATAGTCACAGGGAGCACGTGCAAGCTCAGCGCAGACAGCACGCAAAGTTAGAATCGAACCCGGGTCTCTGGTGCCATGAGGTAGCAGCTCTACCAGCTGCATCGCTGTGCTGCCCGAGTCTTTCTATCAAAATACTTCATGATTTTGTGCTCTCAGGGACTTCATTGCAGAATTTGTGCCTATCATAGCTTCAACCACATGGAGGAGCTGCAGGATTTATAGACCGACCAAGAACAAGTCCCTGTTGGAGATTAAGCCAGTCTTACATTAAAGGATGAAGGGAGTGGTGTTTAAGAAATTTTGGTTTGCAATCCTCAAGAATGCCAATAGGTCTATAATTAGTATTGTATTAACCGCATTTGGATAATGATTAAAGATCTCACAAAGGTGTTTATTCTGTTACTTAATGTGCAGTCAGTTTAATAATAGATCTATGCTTTCTCATTGATTTTCTCCTGAAGAAACATGTAACGATTTCCTTGGAAGCTGTTCTGATCTTTTTAATCTTATTTCGATTCAACCTTTGACATACAACTTTAATCCGCAAGAAAATGTTATTATTTATATGGAATCTTGAGACTTTGAACTATTTTGATATTGAAAATGTTTGAATTGTTTGCAATGAGAAAGAAGTGCAAGTTATGTCTTGTAAAGTATCGCTAATCGCTGACATCTTTGAGGGAATTATTATGTTCTTTTGTGTTCTTTCCTGTCTGTAGTTCCTGTTTTCTTTTAATTGTTGTCTTATCATACTCTTTCTAATCCTTTATTAACTTCAAGGTAGAATTGGTTTATGGTAATTGATATAGACACAAAAAGCTGGAGTAACTCAGTGGGACAGGCAGCATCTCTGGAGAGAAGGAACAGGTGACGTTTCGGGTCGAGACCCTTCTTCAATCGATTGGCTGATTGTTTAAAAGATAGAGCATGGAAACAGGCTCTTCAGCCCACTAAGTCCGTGCCGACCAATGATCCCCGTACTGTACACTATCCTACACACTGGGGGCAATTTACAACATTTACCCAAGCCAATTAACCTACAAACTGCACGACTTTGGGATGTGGGAGAAAACGGAACACCCGGAGAAAACCCACATGGTCACAGGGAGAATGCACAAACTCCGTACAGGCAGCACCCGTAATCAGGATTGAACCCGGGTCTCTGTCGCTGTAAGGCAGCAACTCCGCCATTGCACCACTGTGTCGCCCCTTGTCTTGAGAATTTATTTGTGATATATATTTAATTTATGTTTCTGTGTGTTTGTCTGTGTCCATGTGCATGTGATGCTGCTGCAAGCAAGATTGTCATTCCACCTGTACCTCACTGTAATTGTGCACATGGCTATACACTCGACTTGACTTGGAAGCTCACCATTTCCGAGCACACTTTCAGCATAAACCCACCGTTGTAGCGTAAAACAAATGTGGCTGGCAGTACTCTCAAGGGAAGTTCCTGTTGCTCTTCGAGGGTTTTTTTAATTTTAAACTGCTTCACTGCAATTGAATTTATAATCATTCCTTCACGTTGGGAAATTCCTTCTCATCTCCCTTTGCAATAGTGGAAGATGATGTAAAATTTAATGAATTTCTGATTATGAATATCACACTGGATTTAAGTGTCGAAATTATTATTATTAAATTTAACAAACCTTCACATAAGCTGGAAACCACTATCTTTCCTATTAATATACCGACAACTACATTTTTTGCTGAGAGTGTTAGGGTCATATTGCACAGAAACAGGCCCTTCAGCCCCCACATGTGTGCACACCATTAAATATCCATCAAGACAGATCGTATTTTATTCTCTTTACATTTCCATCTTCCCAGTGGAACCACCTTACCAACAATTAGACAGTGGTCCTGGACTACTATCCACCTTATTGGAGACACTTGGGCTATTTTTGATCCGACTTTACTGGATTTTATCTTGCATTAAACTTTATTCACATTATTCCCTTTATCATGTATCTGTAGACTGTGGATGACTCGATTGTAATCATGTATAGTCTTTCCACTGACTGGTCAGCATGCAAGAAAAAGCTTTTTACTGTACCTCAGTACACATGACAATAAACTAAACTAAACTAAAAAAAAGAGTTTCACGTGGTCGTCCTCTAACCTTACCGCTGCATTTGGTGCTTCTGATGTGACCTCCTCGTAGACTGGATGAACATTTCGCATGGCGGAACATTTGCGCTCAGTCCGCCAAGGCCCACTGGATCTCCTGGTTGTTAACTATTTCAACTCCCCTTCCCATTCCCACACTGATCTTTCTGCTCTGGGCCTCCTCCATATGCCAAGTTGTGGCCACACACAAACTGGAGGAACCGGCACCTTATATTAGGCAGCTGACAACCTTACGGTATGAAGATTGAATTCTCCAACTTCAGGTAACATCCCATCTGCTTTTATTATCCCATACTCCTCCTGAACCCCATCTAACCCACCCCAATGTGCCCCCATTTCAGTCACTTAACTACCCCACGTCTCCCCTCCAACCCCCTCCTATATCTATATCCCTCCCTCTGGCTTTACATTTCACCCTTCTTTTACTTATCTTCTCATCTGACACCCTTTTGTCTTCTTGTCTCCTTTTCATAAGATATTGGGGCGGAATTAGTCCATTCGGCCCATCGCGCCCACTCCGCCATTCAATCATGGCCTATCTACATTTTCCAATCAACCCCATTCTCCTGCCTTCTCCCCGTATCCTTTGACACCCTTATTAATCAAGAACCTATACATCTCTGCTTTAAAACTACACATTGACTTGGCCTCCACAGACATCTGTGGCAATGAGTTCCACAGAGGTTCCACCTTTTGGCTAAAGATATTCCTCCCCATCTCATCTGGAATTACTCCAGCACTTTGTGTTCTAAGCTAAGGGAAATATCTTCAGGAAATAAGTAAAACCAAGAATGTTGAAATAATTATCTGTTCATTTGGAAACATTTGCCAATTATATATTACAGTATTTAGGTGACTAGTCAGGCTAATCTCCTGTGATTTCAATCACATCTCCTCTGAAGTTAAAGCGTGAGGGAATCTTTCGGAAGTTCACCCCTAAATAAAATTGGCATTTAACAAAATCTTACTGAACTTAGGTAGTTGAATCAAGTCTCCTTATTCTCTTCTTTCTGACATCTGGCTGGAAATAAATATCCAAAATCTCTAACTAGCAATTGTAATAAACACTCCAAACATCTGACAATATTGGAATGTTAAATTTTGGCTAGAAGTTTTTAATGTTTGCCATAGTTCTCATATGACCAAAGTGCATGCGTTCAACAGAGTGTACATGGCAGAGATGAAACAATAGTGTTATAGAGTCATACGGCATGGAAAACGGCTCTTCGGCCCAACTTGTACCAGGGCCTTTGCGCGTGAGGCAGCGGCTCTACCGTTCATTTAACCAGCACAGAAAAAGTTTGTGGGGAAATTTTTGAAAGAAATACTGAGGCTTCCTGATCTTCCCTCCAGAGGATGTGAGAGTCTAGGAAAAGAGGGCACAGTCTCAAAGTAAAAGGATGTACCTTTAGAAAGGACATGAGGAGGAATTTATTTAGTCAAAGGGTGGTGAAGCTGTGGAATTCATTGCCACAAGGCTGTGGAGGCCAAGTCAATGAATATTTTAAGGCGGAGATTGAAAGATTCTTGATTAAAATGGGTGCCAGGGGTTATGGGGAGAAGGCAAGAAGGCAGGAGAATTGGGTTGAGGGGGCAAGATAGATCAGCCATGATAGAATGGCGGAGTAGACTTGATGGGCCGAGTGGCCCAATTCTGCTGAGGTGTATGCAAAACAAAGCATTTCACTTTACCTAGGTACACTATGTAACAACAAGGTATCATTCCTTCTGCTTCCATAGTTTATGAACATGAGTAATACATTTTGTTTCCCTCCAGTTACCTTAAGATTGTTTCTATTGAACCTATCTCTACTATGATTCCAGGCAGTACATTTCAGGTCAACATTTCGCTTTGTAAAAAAAATAAATTCCTCATGCTGTCTCAAGATCCTTTGGCAAGTACCTTAAATTCTTGTCTTCTGGTTACCAGGCCTCTTGCTGCTGAAAACACTTTCTCATTATTCACTGTCAGAACTATTTATAACGTCATATCTAAATCTAGTTTTGAAACAACAAGTGTAGTTGTGTTAGATCAATTGCCAGCATTCGACGCTCCAGTTAATACATTTTTGATTGTTTTCTAAAAATGTGCAACAGGTGTCAATTATAAATTCATTTTCAATTAATATGATCCATGGGCATAACAATATAATGGATTACAAGTGTAATTACAAGTTCAGCACTTAATGATTAAACCAAGTACTATAACCAAGTGCTGCCATTTATATTTTTGCAATGCAAATTGTTTTTCTACCTATTACATTAACCTAATTTCTGAATGTAATTTGTGGAGTATATTAAAATAAGACCAAGACATATACAATTTTAAATCCATCACACTTCTGTCTATCTTTGGTTTGAAGCATGTCCATGTTAGTGCTTAACGTAACTACACCACAGCTGCTTTTAATAATTTACAAGCAAGGATTAAAACGGAATATTCTGAAATGTAATTTTCTTCAGGGATAGTAATTTTTCTTCCTCTGTCACCAGGGTTCTGAACCGTCCCTCCATAGGCTAGGGTACTGTCCGATTCACCTCTACCCCATTGCGGACATTGGATTTGTCTATGGAATGCTCTACAATGCTGAGAACTATTTTGTGCGCTCTGTATCTCCCCCTTTGCTCTATCTATTGTATTTGAGTTTGACTTGATTGGATTTATGCATAGTATACCCGATCTGTTTGGGTAGCATGCAAAACAAATATTTTTACCTTACCTCTGTACATGTAACAAAAATAAACCTAAACGCAACCTAACCTACTTAATCTAACGCAAACGAACCTAACCTAATCTGATCTAACCTAAGCTAAACTGACTAAACTGCACTTCATCCAGCAGCATTTAGACCACCAGGGACCTATGCGAGGATCCTGTTTGTTGATTTTAGCTCTGCATTCAACACCATTGTGCCAGAGCTACTACACTCCAAACTTTCCGACTTGACTGTGCCTGAACCTCTCTGTCGGTGGATCACCAGCTTCCTGACAGACGGGAAGCAGCATGTGAGGCTGGGAAAGCACATCTCGGACGCGCAGACACTCAGCATAGGAGCACCGCAAGGCTGCGTACTCGCTCCTCTCCTCTACTCTCTCTACACCAACGACTGCAACTCCACGGACACCTCTGTCATGCTTCTCAAGTTTGGAGACGACACAATCCTGATTGGATTGATCCAGGATGGGGAGGAATCTGCCTGCAGGCAGGAAGTGACACGCTGGTGTCCTGGTGCCATTGCAACAACCTGGAGCTCATTGCTCTTAAGACAGTGGAATTGATTGTAGACGTTAGGAGAGCTCCCCCTCCCCTTACCCCACTCACCATCAACAACACCACAGTCACATCTGGGGAGTCTTTTAAGTTCCTGGGAACCATAATCTCCAAGGACCTTAAGTGGAGGGCTACCATTGACTGTGGTCAAAAAGGCACAACAGAGGATGTACTTCCTACGGCAGCTGAGGAAGCACAATCTGCCGCAGGCAATGATGATCCAATTCTACACGGCCATCATAGAGTCTGTTCTCACCTTCTCCATCATGGTCTGGTTTAGCTCAGCCACCAAGCACGACACCTGGAGGCTGTAGAGAATCGTCCGATCAGATGAGAAGGTTATTGGCTGCAACCTTCCCTCCATTGATGAACTATACACTGCAAGGTCCAGGAAGCGAGCAGGCAAGATCATCTCTGATCCCTCTCACCCTGGCCACAAACTCTTTAAATCACTTCCCTCTGGAAGGCGACTCCGAATTGTCGAAGCTGCCACCAAGAGCACCAAGGCAATTTCCTTGTATGTGAATACTTGGCCAATAAACATACTTACTTACTTACTTACTTAACCTAATCAATCTAACCAGACACAGAGGCGCAGCTGGTAGATCTTCTCCCTTGCACCACTAGAGACCCCAGTTCGAACCTGACCTCGGGTGCAGGAGCTCTGGCTTCCCCTTACATCCCACTGTGAGTTGCTACATTACCCGCCGACTGTAAATTGCCCACAAGTGCAAATTAATAGCAAAATTCCTCAAAACAGAGTTAATGGGCTGTGAGAGAGGCTTCTCCCCCATCCCTCCCCACAATCAGTCTGAAGAAGGGTCTTGGCCAGAAATGTCATCCATCCGATGTCGCCAGCGGTGCTGCTGGCCACCTTGAGTTACTCCAGCACTTAAGAGTCCTCAGCTGTGAGAGAGAGTTACTGCAGGGAAGTAAGGAGAGGGGGAGTGGGACTGATAGGATTGCTTTCATGGCCTGCTCCTAAATGAGTACACAACAAGTGAAACACAGTGGCACAGTGGTGGTGCTGCCTTACTGCACCAGAGACCCAGCTTCGATACTTTGGCGCCGTCTGTACGGAGATTGTTCATTCTCCATGTTGCGTGGATTCTCTTCAGGTGCTTTTGCGTGTCATTTACGCAACATAATTTACGCATCACAATGCACGACCGGCATGGCGTGCATGATGCGTGCATGGTGCGTGTTGACATAGGCAGTGACGCGCAGTATTTTGGGATTCTCAAAATCCTCGTGCGCCACATGCGTGATGCACAAAATGATGCCCAAGCGGGACAGGCCCTTAAGTCTCAATGCAAAAACCTTTGCAGTTTGTAGAGGAAGGAGTTCCAGATCTTCATTGTCTTTTCTCTGGAGTTGTTCTTCCCACCAGCATTCTGAATTGTTCAATATTTAATTCCAGTCAAATTCCCTTGTCCCGGACTTGTCAAATAGGATTCTCCCCCCACCTTCTACCTATCAATTACTTTGATCTGACAGTCACTTCAAAAGAGCTCAATGGTACACAGACATTTCCAAGAGTCAAGGTTGAAGATTCAAGAGAGTTTAATTGTCATTCGTACTGACAACGGAACAATGAAATTCAGGCCTGGAAACACAATACATGCAAATAACACACACACAATACACACACAATACACCTAGATAAAAATAGTTTAAAAAAGAGTTCCAATCCTAAACATCACCTATTTATTTCCTCCTGAGACGATGCCAAACCAATTGAGCCACTCCAGCATTTTGTGTCGACACACAAGTAATATATTGGGGTAGGAGTTCCTGATATTCAATGTCTTTTGTTTATGTTCATAAGTTATAGGAGGCAAGATCAGGAAGCCTCAGTATTTCTTACAAAAATTGCTCCACAAGCTTTTTCTGTGCTGGTTAAATGAACAGTGGAGGCGCTGCCTTGCCGCGTCAGAGACCCTTGTTTGATTCTGATCTCTGGTACTAATCAAGAATCTGTCTTAAAAATATCCATTGACTTGGCCTCCACAGCTGTCCATGGGAATTAATTCCACAGATTCACCACCCTTTGTCCTGTATACTGCATCTTGACTGCATCTTGGATAGTTCAGGTTTTAATTCCATTTACACTCCCTTCTCCACATATTACAGTAAGCAAGTGGCTGGGTCTTCAAAGGGGCAATGCAGAGTTAAGGCCTGCGCAGCCTTGCTCTGAAATGCACCTAACCCCTTCAAGCAGATGCTAAGCAGTTAACCACACATCATTTTGTAATTTGCATTTAATTGTTGCAGTTTACACAAAATAGCCTATCCATTATTGGCAAGATCTGATATGCAAAAGGACATAAATTCTCCATTAAGTCTTCAAAGTCTTCAAAGGGCGGCATGATGGCGCAGCGGCAGAGTTGCTGTCTCACAGCGCCAGAGACCCAGACTGCGGGTGCTGTCAGTACGGAGCTCGTATGTTCTCCCTGTGACCATGTGGGTGCTACCCGGGGGCTCCGGATTCCTCCTGCATTGCAAAGACATACAGGTTTGTAGGTTCATTGGCTTCGGTAAAGATTGCAAATTGTCCCTAGTTTGTAGGATAATGCTAGTGTATGGGGATCGCTGGTCAGCGTGGACATGGTAGGCCGAAGGGCCTGTTTCTGTGCTGTATCTCCAAACTAAAAGCATCAATCAATGGAGAAGGATGTGATGGGTACGTGTGAGCTGCTAAATCTGGTTCCACGGGCACTGTAACCCATCCACATTTGTGTCCAGAAATTAAAATAGGGTGAAAATAGTTCAAAGAAGACACAAAGTGCTGGAGTAACTCAACATGTCAGGCAGCATCTCTAGAGAACATGGACAGGTAATATTTCAGGTCGGGATCCTTCTTCAGACGAATATATCGCCTGACTTCTCCAGACTTGCTTCTTGACCTTTGTGTGTTACTTCAGCACATTGCATCTTTTATGGTAAACCAGAATCTGCAGTTCCTTATGTCAACATGAAGATATTTTGTCTTCCCTTGTTGAAGCAATCATACGATTTCCCTCTCCTCCATCTACCATGTTTAGTTTATAGTTTAGTTTAGTTTAGTTTAGAGATATCGCGCGGAAACAGGCCCTTCAGCCCACTGAGCACGCCAACCAGTGATCCCCATACACTATCCTACACTCTAGAGACAATTTACAATCTTTACCGAAGCCAATGAACCTACAAACCTGTTTGTGTTTTGGAGTGTGGGAGGAAACCGCAGCACCGGGGGAAAACCTACGTGGTCAATGGGAGGACATACAACTCCACACAGACAGCACCCATTGTCAGGATCAAACACGGACCTACAGGTTTGGTCTCTGGAGCCGAAAGACAGCAACTTTACCGCTGTGCCCCGTGCCACCCAATTATATGTGTTGTATTTCAACAAGATGCTGATTTACACAAATGGACACAATGTGCTGGAGTAACTCAGCAGGTCAGGCAGCATCACTGAATGTGGATAGGCATCAGAACATGGATAGGCAATGTTTCAGGTCAGAACCCTTCTTCAGACTGATGATATTTTATGTATTCTTGTATACTAGTCATCAGATCCAAAAACATCTGTGATAAATGTCCAACTCAAAATGCCACTATAGCAGATTCCTTTGTCTCTTGTACAAAACTGCATACATTTTAGAACTAAATGTTTGGAACTTTTACAAAACTATTTAACGCAAAATTGAACCCCAATACAGAACTGATTATCTTTGGATCAATGGAAGAGGGAAGTAAATTAACTATATTCCAAGAAGCTCTTCTTAATTACGGTTTAATAACAGCAAAAAAAATTATACTCAAATTCTGGAAAAATGCAACCACGCCAACGTTCAAAATGTGGATTTCAAATATGTCGGAAACGCTACATCTTGAAGAAATTAGATTCCTCCTACTAGGCAAAGTAGACCAATTCTTAAAGACTTGGTCTCCTTTTATCAACTTTTTACAAGCATATGGTGCAACATAACACAACCTTAGAAATTAAATGGTTCAGAACCGGGTGACGGATGGGCAAAAATACAAAATAGGTACATCTCTCCTCATTCTCTTTTCTCTACTTTCTCTTTTTCTCTCAATCTTTTTAGCTTTTCATCTCTGCTCTTTATTTCTTTCGTTATCTGTTTCTACTCGCTTGTCTATCTATTTTGACACTCTTTACTTATTTTTTCTTTCACTGTCCTTTTTTTATTAAATTAAAAATACAAAGTTGTACAAGAATGGTAATGTGTATGTATGTATTAGGTACTCAAGTACCACACTATTGTACTTACTTCTAACAAAACAAAAACAAAAACAAAAAAAAGATCTAAAAACAGCAGCATAAAGTCATCAGTTGCACCATTCAGGATTATATTCATGGAATAAAAGGAAATTGCACCGTAATCCCCTTTGCTCTTCATCTCACTCTGAGTAAATAGTCCAGAAAAAAAGACTCATGTCAACTATGAAGGGCCAACTAAGGAGTGCTCTGCCAGGTGAAGCCAAACGCTGATCACCACAGTGGCGCAGCAGAAGAGTCACTGAATTACAGAGACCTGGGTTCAATCGTGAGCTCTGATGCTGTCTGTGTGGAGTTTGCATGTTCTCTCTGTGACCGCATGGGTTTTCACCGGGTGTACCAGTTTCCTCCCACATCCCACAGATGTGCGGGTTTGTAGGCTAATTGGCCTCTGCAAATTGTCCCAAGTGTGTAGGAAGTGGCTGTGAAAGTGGTATAACATAACGAGTGATTGATGGCTGGCAGGGACTCAGTGGGCCGAAGGGCCTGTTTCCATGCTATATCTTTCAAATACTAAGCACAAAGATTGATTTGATGCTTAGTTTAGTTTAGTTTAGAGATACAGCATGGAAACAGACCCTTCGCCCCACCGAGTCCGCGCCGACCAGTGATCACCCCTTGCACTAGCACTGTCTTAAGCACTAGGGACAATTTACAATTTTATCGAAGCCAATTAACCTACAAACCTGGAGGTCTTTGGAGTGTGGGAGGAAACTGGAGCATCTGGAGAAATCCTACGCAGTCACAAGGAGAACGTACAAACACCATACAGACAGCACCCATAGTCAGGAACGAACCCGGATCTCTGGAGCTGTAAGGCAGAAACTCTACTGCTGCACCACCGTGCCATCCCAAATTGGATGGATTAGATTGAATGCTTTGAGGTAATAAACAAAAGGGGAGGTTTAAATGCACTGGACCTTGTGTATATGAGGAAGGAAAATATTTTGGCAATGCATCTCTTGCGGTTTATGAGATTGATTTATACTTCATGGAGCTAGAAGGCAAAGAGGTTTCCAGAGGTTCATCTTGGGAGCATTAGACATGCCATGTAGGAGTGTCAACACATTATACTCTGCTCCAAACACCATCTAATTGACTTCAGGAAAAAGAATTCCAGCAGCAGCAGCTGACAATGCATCAATGCTACTGAGAAGGGATGAACTTCAATCTGTGAATAAATAATGTTTTAAAGAGATTGGGCAGACTTGTGTTTTGGAAGCAAACTGCAGATGCTGGTTTAAATTGAAGATAGACAGAAAATGCTGGAGTAACTCAGTGGGACAGGCAACGTATCTGGAGAGAAGGAATGGGGGACGTTTCAAGTCAAGACCCTTCTTTCGGGTCAAGACCACCGTGCCACCCACCTGATAGAGGTATTTAAAATGATGAGAATCAGAGGTTGGGGTAGACAGTCAGAACTTTTTCCCGAGGATGGAAACGTCAAGTACTATAGGGCGTAGCTTCAAGGTGAGAGGGGCAAAGTTTAATGACAAAGTGCAGAGCATGTTTTTTTTTACAGAAAGGGTGTCAGATGCCTGGAATGCGCTGCCAGGAGTGGTGGATGAGGCTGATAAGATAGTGGCATTTAACAGGCTTTTAGAAAACCATATGAATATGCAGAGAATGGATAAATATGGATAACGTACAGGTGGAGGAGATTAGTTTAACTTGGAATTATGTTTGACAAGGACGTTGTGTTCCAAAAGGCCCTGTTTGTGTGCTGCACTATGTTATACTTTTATCCCTGATCATTTGGATAGGCACCTAGATATGCAGGGAATGGAGGGGTTGGGATAACGTGTAGAAAGATAAGGGTCTTAGAATTATATTCAGCATGGACCTTGTGTGTTGAGGGGACTGTTCCCGTGCTGTACTGTTCTATGTTCTATGGCCTAAAAGAAAAATACTTGTGTAGAATGATGGTCCAAAAGTCAGTGGTTTGATACGAGTAGGTAGTTACCCACAGCTTTCAGTTCTGAGGCTGTTTTTATTTGCTGTACATGTTAGCAATTTCAATGGAATCTGAGAGAGATTGCTGTCAAAATTTGAAGTGGGTACCAAATTAGAACACACAGTTAATGTTTTAGAAGAATAAGAGGAAGCTTAAAAAAATCGTAGAATTTGTCAAAAAGTTGCAAATGGAATAAGTGCAAAACAAAAAATCAACAAAGCGTCTATTCTGTGATGAGTCTGTCAGACCATCCTGTGGGAAATCACGGCATTCTAAGTGGGTGCAATTTTCGCACAAGTTAAAAGCAGCTTCTCAGATGATGAAACTGTAAGAAAGCTAATGAAACGAAAAGGTTAATTATCAAAGATGTGGAATAAAATTCCAGTCCCACTACTTGCACTAAACATTCAATTTAATAATGTTTGGGGGAGTTTAGTTCAGATGACTTCAATGGAACTGAAGTTCAGAGGTCATCTGTAGCACACATAGACTCTTAGAGTCAAAGGAAGTGGAAACAGGCCCTTCGGCCCACCTTGCCCAAACCAACCAATAGGTCCCACCTACACTAGTCCCACCTGCCCACGTTTGGCTCACATCCCTCTAAACCAATTTGTGTACCTGTCACTTAAATGTTATGATAATACCTGCCTCAACTACGTCCTCCGGCAGCATGTTCCATACACCACCACTCTTTGTGTAAAAAAGTTAGTCCCCCAGGTTAATATTATATCTATCTCCTCTCATCTTAAACCGATATTCTTTGATTTTTGATTCACCCATTCTGGCCCCATGCATTTACCCAGTTTATTCCTCTCATGATCTTGTACACCTCTATAAGATTACCCCTCATCCATGTTACTCCTCAGGATCCTATTATATCTCCCCCCCCCCCCACCCCCAACCCCATATTAAACCTTGATTCCCCTACTCTAGGCAAGACTGGGCATTTACCCGATCAATTCCTCTCATGATCTTATACACCTCTATAAGATCATCCCTCATCCTCTTGCACTCCAAGATATAAAGTCCGAGCCTGCGGAGGGCGGCATCTTCGACCACCCCGGGCCGCGGAGTTGAACCGGCCCGTTCGCGGAGCTCGGTTGAACCGTGGGACTGACTTACTTACCATCACCCGGTGGGGTCACAACATCTGAAGCCTGGATCGCCTCGGAGCAGAGGGAAACAAGGAGGGAAGAGACAGAGACTTTAAGACTTTGCCTTCCATCACAGTGAGGAGGTGTTTGGTGAACACTGTGGTGGATGTTAAATTTGTGTTTATTGTGTTTCTGTCATTTTTTAAAATTATATGTATGACTGCAGGGGACAGAAAGGTCTGAATGACAAATAAATTCAATTCAATTCAATTCAATTCAACCTCTCCACATAGCTCAGACCCTCGAGTCCTGGCAGCATCCTTGCAAATGTTCTCTGCACCCTTTCTAGCTTGACAACATCTTCCTATAACACGGTGACCAAAACTGAACACAATACTCCAAATGTGGCCTCACCAACGTCTTGTACAACTGTAAACATGACACCCCAACTTGTGTACTCTATTACATTGGACATTTATTACAGGTAGCAGAGTTCAAATTGTAGAACAAAAGAAAAGGCAGTGCACTTCAATGAAATTGCAGTTAGAATAATGTTTGGGAGAAATTCAACTCTGCTCAAGAATACCTTATGCCCTTTAGATTTGATGTAACTGCCTCCACAGTTCTTTACACTGAAATAAGTACAGAAAATGCTGGAAACACTCAGTAAGGTCGGCAGCATCTGTTGAAGTTTCTTCTCCACGGTTGCCACCTGACCTGCTGATTGTTCCCAAAACTGTTTTTGTTTTGTGGACTACAAGATAAGCACCTTTGATCAACATTTACGTCATGTAGCTGGAAAACAAAATATGTTCCGTATTTTCCATCCTCTAGCTTCACATTTCGTACCTCTTAGACTTTAGAGTTTAGTTTAGTTTCTTGTCACAGTGAAAAGCTTTTGCTGCGCGCTATTCCGTGTGGCAGCGCCTTGTGGCTGCAGCTCACTTGCAGTCCGTCTGTCTTTTCTTTTTTTTGTCTCGTTAGGTGTATGTTTTCAGTTTATTTTGGGGGGGGCTGAGAACTTTTAAACTTTTTAATCTCTTCCTTGAACAGAGACGCGACCTTTTCCTTGTCGTGTCTCCATTTCGCTGGGGCCTAACATCATGGAGCGGCATCCAACTGGAACCAACCTGAGGGCTCCAGTCGCAGAGCCTGTGGACTCACTTACTCACCTACCATCAGACTCACTTACCGTCACAGAGCTGGCGGACTCGGAGGCTGTGGTGGCACGGATGCTGTGACCCGACTGCGGAGCTTCAGAGGCTTTGGCCGCAGGCCCTGTGGACGGAAAAATCGGGAGCTCGCAGGTCCCTGGTGGGAGACTGATTTTCTGGAGCTTCATTCAGCGGAAAGATCATACATGATTACAATCAAACCATCCACAGTGTACCGATACATGATAAAGGGTATAACATTTAGTGCAAGATGAAGTCCAGTAGAGTCCAATTAAAGATAGTCTGAGGGTCTCCAAGTAGGTAGATGGGAGATCAGGAATGCTCTCTAGTTGGTGATAGGATGGTTTAGTTACCTCTTAACAGCTGGGAAGAAACTGTCCCTGAATCTGGAGGTGTTCGTTTTCACACTTTTCTACCTCTTGCCTGATGGGAGAATGGAGAGGAGGGAGTGACCAGGGTGAGACTCATCCTTCCTATCCTTATCTCCTTGTCTCACACTTTCAACTTTCTCCCCGTCCCCTTCCCCCTCTCAGCAATCAGTCTGAAGAGGGTCTCGACCTGCAACATCAGCCGTCCATGTTCTCCAGAGATGCTGCCTGACCCTCTGAGTTACACTAGCATTTTGGATTTTTCTTTTTAGAAGTGCTAGTGAACTGTACTAGTGGGAATTGTCACAAAAATGCATTGCTATCCAGTATTTTCTCATTTTGTTCCAGAGTCACAACTTTATAGTCACCAGAATGTGTTGCAGGCCAGACTTACCCACACAAGCAATACAGGCTGCATTCTATTGTATCGTTCAGTCAGTGTGGCACTCCTTCAATATGACCTTGTGGTATTGCCTTGGACATGCAAAGCTGAAGGGATAATATAGGAAGAATGGCCTGTTTTTGTGCTGTACTGTTCTATATTCTATGTTTTAAGCTGTTACACCAGGGTGGCATGGTGGCACATTGGTAGAGTTGCTGCCTCACGGCACCAGAGACCTTGGTTTGATCCTGACTATGGTCTGTACAGTTTGTGCATTCTGCATGTACAGTTTGTGCATTCTCCCCATGATCACATGGGTTTTCTTCAGATGCTCCGGTTTCCTCCCACACTCCAAAGACATACACGTTTGTAGGTTAATTGGCTTTGGTAAATTTGTAAATTATCGCTAGTCATAAGGAATAGGAGTAGAATTAGGCCATTTGGCCCATCAAGTCTACTCTGCCGTTCAATCATGGCTGGTCTATCTCTCCCTTCTAATCCCATTGTCCAGCCTTCTGCCCATAACATCTGACACCTGTACTAATCAAGAATTTATCTATCTCTGCCTTAAAAATGTCTATTGACTTGGCCTCTACAGCCTTCTGTGGCAAAGAAAATCCATAGATTCACCACCCTCTTCTGAATAAAGAAATTTCTCCTCATCTCCTTTCTAAAAGAACATCCTTTCATTCAGAAGCTATGATCTCTAGTCCTAAATTCTCGCACTAATGAGAAACATCCACTCTATCCAAGTCTTTCACTATTCTGTATGTTTCAATGAGGTCCCCCATCATTTTTCTAAACTCCAGCGAGTAGAGGCCCGGTGCCAACAAATGCTCATCATAGTTTAACCGACTCATTCCTGGAATCATTCTTGTAAACCTCCTCTGGATCCTTTCCAGACCCAGCATATCTTTCCTCAGACATAGTGCCCAAAATTGTTCACAATATATATGAGGTCTTACCAGCGCCTTATAAAGCCCCAACATTACATCCCCGTTTTTGTATACAAGCCCTCTTGAAATAAATGCTAGCTTTGAGTTTGTTTTCTTTTCTACAACTCGACTTGTAGATGAACTAGTGTATAAGATAGTGATCGTTGGTCGGTGTGGACTCGGTGTGTTTCCGCAATGTATCTGAAACTAAAACTAAAAGCTATATAATCAATGGTGTGACCAAGATTTTGGGCACCAGCTCCAGTATTCCATGTTCTATGTGCAATACCTGGGTCATCGTGATTAGCATAAAAACAGTCACGAGACGAGACAGAGGGAACTCTTGTAATGCCTGAAGGGCCTGTCCTGCCAGCATCCGACTCCATGCGATGAGCGCGATCAAACTAGAAGCGGGGGCCGTGCGGAGGTTGGGTGATCCCCTGTACAGGGCCGTTCCCACCAGCATGCGCCTGCATGCAGCAAGCGCGACCAAACCAACAGCGAGGGCCGCGCGGAGGTCAGGTGAGTGGCGCAACGCGGCGCAAAGTGAGGCGAACTTGGAGCAAAGTCTTAAGGTAAGTTCGCCAGGACAGGGAGGGACACACAGAGAGGGGCACAGAGGCACACACACAGAGGGCCACGGAGCCACACACATAGAGGGTCACGGAGGCACCTACAGATAGGTTCACGGAGGCACAATGTCGAGGCGGTGTGTAATGCGTCGAGGCGACTGCGAGCCGACAAACCATTGCCGCGCGGAATTTTTGAACATAGTCAGTTTTTCGGAGCCCCGCGCGATGTCAGGACGAACTCCGCACAATTCCGCACGGCTCCGGCAATCGAAGTGGGACCGGCCCCGTGACGCCGGACAGCTCAAGCGACCACGTTAGGTCGCGCTCATTGCATGGAGTTGCATGCTTGTAAGACAGGCCCTTGAGTTGTGATGAATCAGAAGGCACTGATGGAAGGACTCCTTTATATTGACCCAGACCTAGCGTAGACTGGGCAATCATTTTGCTGAGCACCTTTGCTCAGTCCGCCTTGGCCTACATGATCTCCTGGATGTCAAACACTGTAACCCCCATTCCCATTCCCACACTGACCTTTCTGCCCTGGGCCTACTCCATTGTCAGAGTGTGGCCACATGCAAATTGGAGGAGCAGCACCTCATATTGTGTTTGGGAAACTACCAACCCAGCGGCATGAATATTGATTTCCCTAACTTCAAGTAACTTTTGCATCCTCTTTCTCTCCATCGTTTTCCCACCCTACTCATTCTACTAGTTTCACTGTCACCCTGCTTATTTTCACTCGTAATTACCTTTTCCACAGTCAACAATGGACCATTGTGGGCTCCACCTTGCCTTAATCATCATTTCTGGCTTTGATTTGTCCGTTTGCATACCCTTTATTCATTCTCTGTTACTTTCCATATCTCCAGTTTCCCTCTCCCATAACTCAGTCTGAAGAAGGGTCTTGACCCCAAACCTATCCCTTTTCTCCAGAGATGTAGACTGACCCACTGAGTTATTCCAGCACTTTGTGTCTATCTTTGGAAGGACAGGGGAAGCAGATTCAATAGTAACATTTGAAAAGGAACAAAATACTGTATATTCTTGAATGGAAAATATGTGGCTGTGAGAAAAGATTCAAGGTTCAAGGTTTAATGTCCAAGGTTCAAGTTTAAAAGGAGGTTGAAAATAATTATGCTGTCATGTTATATTGTTTTCAAAATTCATATTACCACATGGAAAGAGCCCATTTGGCCCATCATAGCCAATGCAATCTCTCAGGCTAAGGATTTATTTTGAACAACTGCAGATACATTTCTGCAATGCTGGTTCCCTTTAAGAACAGGAGGTGCGAGAAAAAGTCTCCATTATGTACAATCAATGCAGTGCCAGCTCAAAGTATCTAATTTTCATAAAATAGTAAGATTATTTAAGACAATAAAATTTAATGTCGTTTCCTTAAACCAGGTACATTAAATAAGTTACATGGATTTATTGCCAATGTTGGCTTATGAAGGAACCTGACCATTCAGTAACAGATCAAGGTGGGAAAAATAAATTACACTGATATTGGAATAATATACCCTTTCAATGACACATTTAATTGCTGATAAATTGCATTTTTTTTACATTCCCGAGGGCTAGCAGTCAACTTAAAGAGTACAGGGTGCCTGAAGAGGATTTTACTATGATCAATTTAGGAATTCATTGCCAGTTTAGAGTCCCATTGTTTTTAATGGTATTACACTCACAGGTATGTATTAGGATATGAATGTGACATTACTGTGAACACAGAAAATATTAAAATAAGCTCTTTCTTGCAAAATGCTTAATTTCAGTGTGAGGTTGCAGCTCACTGTCAAATCTGTCGGAAGAGTTTCAATATTAATGTCCTCCTTAAAACATTTAAACCCAAGCAAAAAAAAAGTCCTTTGACATAAATTGAATATGCATTGTATTCATTAGCTCATTTCTATGCAAATTACTTTTCCTTATCTTATTATGAGTGCTGAGCAAAGAGAATTGTGCATGTCAATTAAAAGGAGCTGGAGATTGGTGAGATCTGAGTCAGACTGAATCCAGGCAAGGATCACTGCACCTTATGGTTAAATGTAAGTCAAACATCTGGCTAGAGATGAAGAATGATTGTGTTCTCTGGAATTCTGCAATTTAAATTAATTATAAATGCTCGGATGAAGTCAAGTGTTTGCATTGAGATGGGAAGCCTTGGTTGTGTGGCACTAGAGGAGAATTGTATGAACATAATAATTAGGAGTCTGCTGCACCATCTATCATGACCATGGCTAATCTCACTCTGAGCTATTTTCCTGTACTGTCTCCATTGTCTGAAGTTTAACTTCTGGAGCAGCACAGTGGTGCAGTGGTAGAGTTGCTGCCTCACTGTGCCAGAGACCTGTGTTCGATCCTGACTATGGGTGCTGTCTATACAGACTTTTTACGTTCTCCCTGTGGCCATGTGGATTTCTTCCAGGTGCTCTGGTTTCCCCCTACAATCGAAAGGCATGCAGGTTTTTAGGTTAATTGTCTTCTGTAAATTGTCCCAAGAGCGTAAAATGGAATTAGTGTACGGGTGATCGATGGTCGGCGTAGACTGGGTCCTGTTATCACGCTATATCTCTAAACTACATAAACATTCTGTCCATTGTTTGTTTGCCCGACTTGAAATATCACCTATCTGTTCTCTGCTGACCCGCCGAGTTATTCCAGCACTTTATGTTTTACTCAATATTCCAGCATCTTCTGTTCTTTCCATCTCTGCATAACCTTTGATTCTCTTAATCTATGTATTTGTTTTGAATGAACTAGAAACTGATCCTACACTACACTGGGAGGCAGAGAGTTCCAAAGATTCACTACCTACTGCATTAAATTTCTCTTCAGTAGTAAATGCTCTAGCCCAGGTCCAAATTCCTCAGCCAGGGGAAACAGCTGCACCATCTCCACACCGTTGAGCCCTGGAAGAAGTCTGCAAATTGCAATGAGAGCTTCTCTCGTGCGGTTAAACTCTGGAGAGTCCTCCACTCAATCACCTCTCAATCTCTCCCCTTGCCATCACTGGAACCACTGCTTCACTAAACACCCTCCAAGGCAAGTAGATTCTTTATTAGATAACTAGACCAAAATGCTACACAATACTCCTGGTGCGGTCTCACCATGGCTGCAGGTCATTGGATTTTTATGTGTGCAACTCAAGTCTTCTTCAGATGATTTGCCTTTCTAATCACTCGCTTTCAGCGGCGTGTGCATGGGAACACATAGGTCCCTCTGTACATCAGCTTCAACTAATCTCACACATTTGAAAAGTACTCCTGAGATTTTTGAGACAGTGTGCTCCTGCAGAATAAAACTATCTGTTTCTCCCTGCCATAAAATCGATGTAATAATGTCTCTTGCCCCACATCCTAACTTTTCCCAACACAGGAACACCAATCAACACAAAGTGCTGGAACAACGCAGCGCGTCAAGCAGCATCTTTGGATAAAAATGATGGGTGACGTTTCGTGTTGGAACCCTGCTTCAGTCTTCAGTCTACCGCCTTCAGAAACGTCACCCACCCTTTTTCTCCAGAGGTGCTGCCTGACCCACTGAATTATTCCAGCACTTTGTGTCTATCTGGTATAAACCAGCATCTGCAGTTGTTTATGTTATCAACTATCATTTGGTTCATTGAATGCAGAGTGTAAACCTAAATATATGATAGATGCACATAGTTATATAGCCCTTCAGCCGAACCGAGCCAGAAGCTTATCTACACTAATCTTATTTACCTAAATTCAGCCCATATCCCCTTAAATCTTTCCTTTCAGTGGTGCAGAGGGTAGAGTTACAGCACCTGAGGCCCAAGTTCGATCCTGACCACAGGTGCTGTCTGTACGGAGTTTGTACGTTCTCCATGTGTCCGTGTGGGTTTTCTCCGAGATCTTTGGTTTCCTCCCACACTTCAAAGACATACAGGTTTGTAGGTTAATTGGCTTGGTATAAATGTAAAATTGTCCCTATTGTGTGTAAGATAGTGTTAATGTGCTGGGATCTCTGGTCGGTGAAGAGACGGTGGGCCGCAGGGCCTGTTTCCGTGCTGTATCTCTAAACTAAACTGAACTATCTATGTATCTCCTCAAATGTCCTTCAAAGATAGTCATTGTATCTACCTCTACCACTTCCTCTAGCTGCTCCTTTCATAAATCCACCACACTGTGTGGGAAAAAGACCCGGGTTCGATCATGACTACGGGTGCTGTGTGCACGGAGTTTTTACATTCTCCCCTGACCGCATGGCTTTCTTTCAGATGCTCCGGTTTCGTTCCACACTTCCAAGGACATGCAGGTTTGTAGGTTAAATGGCTCCTATAAATTGTCCCTAGTCTGTAGGATGGAATTAGTGTAAGGGGATCACTGGTCAACATGGATCCGATGGGCCGAAGGGCCTGTTTCCACGCAATGTCTCTAAAACTAAAAGAAACTAAAGTTGTCATAATGTTTGACACTGTTGTTGTGGGCCGAAGGGCCTTTTCTTGTGCAGTGCTGTTTTATGAATGTTGAGACTCTTGATGTATGATTTCCCATACTCTAATTCCAGCTCCTCCATTATTTTCTTCATTGACAGCTGTGACCTCAGTTGTTTAGTCCATTAGTTCTGCAATCTTTTGCCTATACCCCTTTGACTCACCCTTTAAGATGTGGCATTAAAACGTACCCTTTTGCCTAGATTTTGTAATTTAGTTAAGAGATACAGTGTGTAAACAGGCCCTTTGACCCGCTAAGTCCGTGCTGACCAGCGATCCCCGTACATTAACACTGTCCTACACAATAGGGACAGTTTACAATTTTTACCAAAGCCAATTAACTTACTTTGGAGTGTGGGAGGAAACCGGAGCACCCAGGGAAATCCCCACGCTGTCACAGGGAGAACATACAAACTCCATACAGGCAGCACCCATAGTCAGGATCGAACCTGCGTCTCTGGTGCTGTAAGGTAGGAACTCTACAACTGCACCACCGTGTCGCCCCATATTGGCCGCAAGCCATCTTATCTCAACCTGTGGCTTGCTGTCAAATCTTATTTGAGTCTGATGAAGGGTCTCGACCCAACCATGTTCTCTAGAGATGGTCTGACCCGTACATTGTGTCCATTTTGCGTATTAACCAGCATCTGCTGTTCTTTGTTTCTACTGTCAAATCTTATTTGATGCTTCTGCAAACTGCTTGGGAATGTGTTAGTCAATTTAAAGCAGCCTATAAACGTGAGGCTCTGCATAAAGCTGCCCAATTCTCTGTAATTACTGTCACTCCTGGAAGGGGCTGGCTTCAAGTAGGATAAATAGGATTCAACCAATTCTTCTCTCTAATACCCAGAGCAATCCAGGCAAGTGAGTGATCGGCATTTTGAGATCTTTCTGGGTAGCCAGCACTCCACTCCTCAAGCCCATCAACTGTCGGAAAGCTGTGCGGCTTCTTAACCCCTGCACTTTTAGATAACAGTCTCGGCATGCAGTTATTCAGCACAACATATGCTGTTACAGGAGCTCTGAAGGACAGAATAATTGATTAGATTAAGTGTGATGTGTTGGATTTGATTTTTCTAATGCCTTGCCAGTGGAATATGTTGACTGAGTGTGATGTTGCTCAAACTGCAGAGTATTTTTTGCATTGATTAAAACGAACACCATCAAAAGCTTGCGCTTATAAAGGACATTTAACACTAAAACTTCCCAAGACACTTCACAGGCTTGTTATTGAGTGAGATAATTAGATCTAAAAGCTTGGTCAGAGAGCGGTTATCTGAAGAGTGTCTCGCATGAGAGACGGGGAGGACACAAAGTGCTGGAGTAACTCGGCGGGTCAGGCAGCATCTCTGGCAATCGTGGATAGGTGGCGTTTCGGGTTGAGACCCTTCTTCAACAGATTGTAGGGCGGGAGAGGTGTGAAGAAAGCTAGAAGAGGGGGAGAGGCAGGGCAAAGTATGGCATGTAATAGATGGACATGAGCAAGGGGGGGTTCATAGGCAGATGGTTGGAACAGAGATAAAAGTAGAAGGTTTTTTAAGTTTGAGATATGAAAACAGGCCCCATTGGGAGAGAGAGAAAGGGAGCGAGGGATAGAGAAGCATACAGAACAGGAACAGGCCCACAATGTCTGTGCCGAACATAATGCCACGTTAAACCAATCTCCGATGCTTGCACATTACCCATAGCCCCGCCATTTCCCTACATATCTATGTGCCCATCTAAAAGCATATTAAATGCCGCTATTGTATTTGTCTTCACAGTGGTAGAGTTGCTGTCTTTCAGCGCCGGAGACCCAGGATCAATCCTGACTACGGATGTTGTCTGTACAGTGTTTGTACGTTCTCACTGTGACCGCGAGGGCTTTTTCCTGGTGGTTTGGTTTCCTCCCACACTCCAGGTTTGTTGGTTAATTAGCTTCTGTAAATTGGCCCTAGTGTGTAGGATGTGAATCTAGGATAACATAGAACTCGTGTGAATGGGTGATTGATAGTTGACACAGGGTGAGCCAAAGGGGCTGTTTCCAGTCAGTATCTCTATAACTAAATCTAAAACTACCCCTGGCAGCACATTCCAGGCACACACTGCTCACTTGGGAAATACGCTTGCCCCCCCCATCTCCTTTACAACTCTTCCCATCACACTTTAATGCTGAAGAAGGGTCTCGACCCGAAACGTCGCCTATCTCCTTCGCTCCTTAGATGCTGCTGCACCCGCTGAGTTTCTCCAGTCTTTTGTGTACCCTCGATTTTCCAGCATCTGCAGTTCCTTCTTTAACACTTTAATGCTATGTCCCCTAGTCTTTTCAGATTATTTCACCATAAGGGGTTGGCACAGTGGTGCAGCGATAGAGTTGCTGCCTTATAGCTCCAGAGACCCGGGTTTGATCCTGAAGACAGGTGCTGCCAGTACAGAGCTTGTGCGTTCTACCGGTGACAGCGTGGATTTTCTCCGGGTGCTCTGGTTTCCTCCCACACTCTAAGGACGTACAGGTTTGTAGGTTAATTGGCTTCAGTAAAAAATTTAAATGGTTCCTAGTGTGCTAGTGTACGATGATTGTTGGTCGTTGTGGACTCGGTGGGCTGTAGGGCCTGTTTCTACATTGTATGTCTAAACTAATACTAAACTGTTAATACAAATATCTCAAGCAGTGCTCAATTTGGGGGAGAAGGAGGGGTTAATTTGTGAATTAGTTATTGCTAAGCCAGCAAATGACAGTATCTGAAAGGGAGAAGATTGTCTCTCCGATAGATGGTGACCATGGTCAGATATTTATGACTGAATCGGGGTTGCTTAGATGAAAAATGTCTTGCGGTCAGTCGATCAGTAAATGTTAGTTAGTTATTCATGGGAGTAGGAGTAATTAAGGAAAGATCCAGTAGCAAAAACTGGGAAGGATGGTTATCCAATGCATATGGTCAGATCTGAGATCAATAACCAACCATCTATTAATAGACTGTAGACTTCCTCCAGACATCTTTGGAACAGTTAAGTGCATCAACAGAGAAGTAAGGAGAGACAGATAATGATTTGCATCGTTTAAAAATGGCTTTCACATACTCTTTTTCTTGAAACCTGTTTTAGCAAATTAAAAACGATGTTGCTTTCCAACAAGGTCAAAATCAGCATAAGAGTTACAAGGGGTTTCATCTCAATGTGAACTCTAGAATGAATGTAGCGTTGCTTTCTGGGGAAGTGTGGACTTAAATCGTTTTTAAAACTGATTTCACCCAGATTCCATTCATTCATGGTCAGAGAGTTATAGAGTCATTGAGTTGAACAGCACGGAAACAGGCCCTTCAGCCCAACACGTCCTGCAGTTGTCTGACAAAGTCATAGTGTCGTACAACACAGGAACAGGCCCTTCGGCCCAACTTATCCATGCTGACCCATACCCCATATATCTAATGCTATTTACCCACATTTGGCCCATATCCGTCTAACCTTTTTTATCCATGTACTTGTCCAAATGTCTTCAAATGCTGTTATAGTACCTGGCTCAACTACCTCCTCTGGCAACTCATTCTATATGCCCACCACCTTCTGTGTGAATATGTGTCATAGAAACATAGAAAATAGTTGCAGGAGTAGCCCATTCGGCCCTTCAAGCCAGCACCACCATTCAATAGGATCATGGCTGATCATCCAAAATCAGGATCCCATTCTTGCTTTCTCCCCATATCCCTTGATTCCATTAGCCCTAAGAGCTATATCTAACTCTCTCTTGAAAACATCCAGTGAATTGGCCTCCACTGCCTTCTGTGGCAGAGAATTCCACAGATTCACAACTCTCTGGGTGAAAAAGTTTCTCCCCATTTCCCCTCTGTTAAATCTGTAAAATGCTGTTTCAGTACCTGCCTCAACTACTTCCCCTGGCAGCTTGTTACATGAACGCACCGCTCTCTGAGTGAAAAGTTGCTCCTCAGGTTTGTCTTAAATCTTGCCCCCTCACCTTAAACCTGTGTCCTCTATTTCCCCTACCCTGGGAAAAAAAAATGTGCATTCACCCTATCTATTCCCCAGATGATTTTATACACCTTTATAAGTTCACCCATAAGAGCCTCCTGTGCTCCAAGCAATAAAGTCCTTAATTGCCCAACCTCTCCCCATAGCTTAGGCCCTCAAGTCCTGACAACATCCTAGTCAATCTTCTCTGCACACTTCCCAGCTTAATACATTACCATTTTACGCCTAATACATAACGCTATCCACCTTTCCACCTCTGCCCAAACCTCAAACAAATCTAAATCAGTGGGTTAACAAGATCCTTGATAGTCAATTCATTCACCCACAATGAGCCAAAACAAGACCTCAATGGTGGAACAGGCGGAGAATGATGGCTGACCTTAGTGGAGCATCACAACGGATGAAGGCTGCAGCAGAAAAGGGTCTCCAGTCGTCTTGGACTCCATGCCACTGGATCCTGAACAGCGGCAAGGACCGTGTGGTGGCTGTCTGTGCACCAGTCTCCCCACGTTAAACAAAATCACGCACAGGCGTCCTCCAACCCTGGAGACACCCATGGTCATCAATGACCGAGGGGGGCCTAAGAAATGAGCTTAAACTTCTCTCAGTTTAGGATGTAACGGGGTTTAGATAGTGATTATGAAGTGGGTGGCATAGTGTCGCAGTTGTAGAGCTGCTGTCTTATAGAGACAGAGACCCGGGTTCGATCCTGACTATGGGTGCTGTTTATACAGAGTTTGTACATTCTCCCTGTGACCGCATGGGTTTTCTCTAGGTGTTCCCGTTTGCTCACACATTCCTAAGATGTGTGGGTTTGGAGGTTAATTGGCTTATGTAATTTGTAAATTGTCCCTAGTGTGTAGGATGTGAAAGAGCAGATAACTAGCATATCGTTGGTGGGGCGGACTCATTGGGCCAAAGGGTCTGTTTCTGCACTGTATCTCTAAAACTCATACTAAAAATGACTGCATTTTCTTACCGCACTTCGTGGGTTAACATTGCTTGTTAATATAATGTGTTGGCATCCTTGCTTTCCTACTTCAAAATAAATCAGTGTAACAGCTGCATTAAAATACCACAAAACATTTCTTTCTTAATGACTGTAGTACCAGAGGAAATTAAACCTCTTAATTTGCAAAAATAAAATACTTACCATTAATGGCAGATAAAGGGTGTGCCAACCCTAATAAAATGCTATTTAGCATTTCAAATTCATTTAATTTAAAAGTATATCCCCATTAACTTTCAGCTGTTGAAAGACTGCAAAGAACATGAATGTAGTAGAATTATTGAGTGTGGCAATTCCACGCAATGGAGAGTAAAAGTCATGGAATGTTTCCTTGTGCTAAACTTGACCTTTCCAGCCCATACCAGTCACCAAATGGAGATTTCAGGAGGCGAGAATTTCAATGGTTCAATGGTACTTTATTGTCAGGTGTACCAAGGAACGTGGAGATTCTTTTTTTGCATGTAATTCAGTAAAAGTCTTCATCATTATTCAAATGCAAGAGTGTGAGATTAGTACATTACACCGAGGCAGAACACTGGAGCCATGCAGTCATACAGCATGAAAACAGGCCATTCAGCTCAACGAGCCCTTGCTGGCCAAGATGCCCCATTGCCACGTTTACGGCATCAGTTTGTTTAGTTTAGAGATACAACATGGAAATAAGTCCTTCGGTCCACCGAGTCCATGCTGACCATCCATCACCCATTCACAATGGTTCAATGTTTTCCCACTTTCTCATCCACCTTCTACACACTGGGGACAAAGTACAGAGGGCCAATTAACCTACAAATCCACGCATCTTTGGGATGTGGGAGGAAACCAGAGGGAATCCATGTGGACACAGGGACAATGTGCAAACTCTGCACAGACAGTTCCTGAGGTCAGGATCGAACTGGGGTCTCTGGTGCTGTGAGGCAGCAGCACTACCAGCTGCGACAAACCCAGTCCTTTCTCTGTAGTCTTGCAATTCACTTCCTTTCCACTGAATGTCGTTGTTGTAGTGTGCGCTGACCACAGGATTTACAGACACCACCCAGAGCCTGCAAACACCATCAGCCAAGGAGCAAGGTTGGCAGGTAACGATTTGAAACTATATTACTTTTTTATAAATTCTGAGACTCCCTGCCTAACAGTTCTCTCATCACATAGGGTGGCACAATGGTGCAGTTGTTAGAGCTGCAGCATCACAGTGCCAGAGACTAAGGCAAAGAAACAAAGAACAGCAGATGCTGCTTTACACCAAAGTTAAACACAAAGTGCTGGAGTAACCCAGCATCTCTGTAGAAGAAGGATAAGTTATGTTTATCCATGCATTATTGAACCAAGGGTTGAATGCTGACCTCAAGTGCTGTTTGTGTGAAGTTTGCACGTTCTCCCTGTGACCGTGTGGGAGCTACATTTTCCTCCCACATCAAAAAGATGTTCAGGGTTGTAGGTTAATTGGCCCTCTGTAAATTGCCCCTAGTGTGTAAGGAATGGATGAGAAAGAGGGATAACATAGAACCAGTGTGGGTACACAAAAGGCTGGAGAAACTCAGCGGGTGCAGCAGCATCTAAGGAGCGAAGGAGATAGGCGACGTTTCGGGTCGAGACCCTTCTTCAAGAACCAGTGTGAACAGGTGATCGATGGTCAGCATGGATTCGGTGGGCCGATGGGCCTGTTTCCAAGCTGTACTTTCGGTCAAAGGGAGACATGGGAAACAACAAAATGCTCCTCATGCCCAGAGCAGGATTTAGGGATAGGGCACGGAAATAGGCCCTTCTTCCAACCGAGTCCGCGCTGACCAGTGATCACCACGAGGACATTTTAGAATTTTTACTGAAGCCAATTAACAAACAAACCTGTACGCCTTTGGAGTGTGGGAGGAAACCAGAGCACCCAAAGTAAACCCACGCAGTGGCAAGGAGAACGTACAAACTCCGTACTGACAGCACCCATCATCAGGATCGAACCCGGGTCTCTGGGGTTGTAAGGCAGCAACTCTACTGCTGCACCACTGTGCTGTTAGCTATTAGAACTGTAATCCCAGCTGCCCTTCACCTATATATAGAAACACCCAGAAGTATTAGCTAATTGGGCAGGGGTTGCTGGGTCAATTGGAGTGCTTTCCTATTGCATAGTCCAGGCCACTTCACTGTTCATTGGACCTTTGTTTGACAAGGTCATTGCATGTTCTGCACACACTTCAATTCATGGCTTTACATGCCAATGCCAACAGACCTATCGTCACCTTGAGTGTGGATGTTATGGAAAATGGTTCAAGTGAAACAGGTTAGTTATTTGTTGCAGATCAATCTGTATTTCTCTTCTCTCCAACGCTGCATCTGGCACTTCACCTCCTCAACCCTGTTGAACTGAGTGTCAAATTTATTTTTCTTTCATTTTACTCCGTGCTATAATTGCCTTGCAGGTATGCTCGATCTCCAGTGCTGGGGAATTGGTTCATCCTAAGTGTCAGCTCCAACTGATTGGTTTCCAGGGCCAACAGAGTTAATTATTGCCATGACTGAAGATTTAAATGTGAACTGACATGGTGAGAAAATGAGCTTTGCTCCACTCAGCAACCCTCACTCCATCTGCTACCCTTCATTCATTGATTGATTGATCGAAAAATACAGCATGGAAACAGATCCTTCGGACCACCGAGTCCGTGCCGATCATCGATCACACTGGTTCTATTTCAGCCCACTTCTGGATCCACTCCATACACACTCGGGGGCAATTTTACAGAGGGCCAATTAACCTACAAACCCACATGTCTTTGGAATGTGTGAGGAAACTGGAGCACCCGGAGGAAACCTACGTGCTCACGGGGAAAACGTGCAAACACTGCACAAACAGCACCCGAGGTCAGGATCGAACCAGAGTCTCTGGAGCTGTGAGGCAACAATTCTACCAGCTGTACCACCCTCATCTCAACCTTTTTCCAAGGGTGGAAATATCAAAGACCAGAAGCCAGAGCCTTAAGGTGAGAGGGGTAAAGTTTAAAGGAGATGTGCAGGGCAAGTTTTTCTATCAGGGTGGTGGGTGCCTATCACATGCTACCTGGGGTAGTGATGGGGGCAGATAAGATAGTGGCCTTTCACTGTACCTCAGTACATGTGGCAAGATTAAACCTACAGCGTGATAGTCATACAGCATGTAAACAGGCCCTTCAGCCCAACTTGCTCATGCCGACCGTCCAATATGCCCCATCTACACTCGCCTCACCTGCTTGCGTTTGCCCCACATCAATCTAAACCTATCCTAACCATGTACCTATCTAAATGTTTTTTGAAACTTTGTGATAGTACCTACCTCAACTACCCTTTCCAGCAGTTCTTCCATACCTAAACCAAATCCTAAACCTAATCCTAATCCTAAATATGCAGGCAGATGAGATGAGTTGAATTTTGCATCATGTCCAGCATGGACATTGTGGGCTGAAGGGCCTGTTTCTAGGTTGTACTGTTCTATGTTCTACGGTGTCATGTACTATTGAAAAATTAGCAGGGTAAAGTAGGGGAGAATCTCTTCAAATCTTTTCAAAAGACTAACTTGTCATCTTTACTACTTTTCTTTAGTGCGCTCTGAATTACAGTACCACAGGGTTGGTAGTATATCAGGGTTGTCCATAAATAAAGCATTATTGATTGCGTTATTCACATCGCTCAATGCCTTCGTGTTGGCACTTGATATATTTACATTTGTCTACATGACTTGGAGCTGATAGCATGCAAATCTAATCCTATTTCATTGGATTTGTTGCATACTTCACTTCCAGATGTATTTGACTCTAGCCTCTCTTACCACTTGTTTCAACTGAATAGATCAACTGGTTAAATGCTTTGTGGCTCAGGTATCTTAAGTGGAAATACTTGGTGAATTTGTTTAAGCTGGCAATGGCTGCATTGATGCATGTGTGTCCGTGAATGATTGCAGGAGAAATCAACTTGGCTTGCTCCTTCACGAGTGTTCCTGGCAGTTATACCGAGTGAACAGTTTGGAATTGGCTAGCTGCATGAAAACTTATTATTTTCCTATTATTCCTTGTCGGTGCTCATGCATTCAAAGGGATGCTGTTTAAATGTTAATGGATCTCAACTCACAACAACAACGAGAAATGCTTGGCTCTTCATTTGTGAGCAAGAATAAAATATATAATGGCGACATTCCCACAGACTTGTAAGAATGGCACATCATAATTTCAGTGGACTAATGTCAGAATGAGCCCAGGTGTTGTACATTCATTGCAAGGAGGTCTTGCAGGGGATAAATCAAGAAATCCTCAGGGTGGAAATTATATTTTATGGATGCAGTAAATCTGGGGACCACATGTACAATATTAACAGGATGTATCGACTTATAAAGAATTGGACAAAGTAGCAAAAACATCTGCCTTGTATAGAGTGGTTTCAACTTCACGCAGTATAACTTAAGATGGATTTTCTGTTGGTACATTATGTGCTAAAGGTTCATAGCCCAGTGTCCATTATGTGATTTAGCCTTTCTTCTGAATTGCACAAAAGTGTTTCCATATGGGACCATGAGGTAAGTTAAAGAAATCATGATCAGGTTTCCACAGAAAGCCGGTTTCAAATGTGATTGGACTTTAGCATAACGCTAATCCATTGCAAGAAGTGGGGTCTTGCAGTAATTACTACAATATGGAGACAAAAGAAAACATCAACTAACCTGAATCCCTTGCTCCATGCCAAGGTATTTTTTTAATATATATGGACCCATTAAAGCTGAAAGATTTCTGTCTGAGAGTCTGGGAGGATAATACTTCAAAGCTGTCAAGTGTTCAACTGCACACATGACTCTTGTTGACATACATCAACCTTGTCAGAACATACCATGTATTTGTTTAATAATGAGAAAAAGAAAATGAAAGACTTTTTTTTATTGAAGGGAGACCATTTCTCAGGGTAAAAGAAAATGTTGGCCACTTGTCATGCTGGTGAATTATTATGTTAAGTGCTACAATATGCTGCTCTTTAGACATTGCAAACACTGCCTGAAATGTTTAACGACAACTATTCTGGGGGAGATTCCATACATTACTTGGTCATTGAATTAACTCATGGAAAGCCAATAAAGGAAGCTGGTACAGAAGCTCTGTACCAGCTTCCTTTACGGGCACCGTGGCAGCAATGGGTAGATACAACAAAAAGCCATGGCATCAGGTGCAGAGGTGAAGTTGATTTTCTTTATCCAGAGAAGGTAGCTTGGAACAAGGTTTTTATATAGGGCCCAGAGGAGGTTTATAGGGTGGAGAAGAGGTTTACGGAACAATCCCAGAAATGATTGGGTTAACATACGATGAGCGTTTGACCGCCCTGGGCCTGTACACGTTGGAGTTTAGAAGGATGAGGGGAGACCTCAATGAAACTTAACGAAGAATGAAAGGCTTGGACAGAGTGAATGTGGAGAGGATGTTTCCCCTAATGTTTCCCCAAGGTCCAGAGGCCATAGCCTCTGTGGACCATCCCACTTGGAATAAAGGGACGTAACTTTAGAAAGGAAACTAGGAGGAATTTCTTTAGTCAGAGGGTGGTGAATGTGAAATTTGTTGCCAAAGACAGCTGTGGAGGCCATCAGTGGATATTTTTAAGGTGGAGATTGATAGATTCTTGATTAGTAAGGGTGTCAGGGGTTATGGGAAGAAGGCAGGAGAATGGAGATGGAAAGATACATCAGCCATGATTGAAAGGCGTGGTAGACCTGATGGGTGGGATGGCATAATTCTGATCCTAGAACTTATGAATTTATGAACTTATAGCTGTTAGTCTGAGAGGCTGTGATGAGGCAGATAGGGAGTAATTATTTCCATGGGCAGTTAAAAAGCCAGTAATCAAAAGACACAGGTATGTTAATTGAGACAAGGATTGAAAGTGGGCTGAAGAGAATTATTTTAATGCAATAAGTTGTGATCTGGAATGCATTGGTTGAAAAAGTGTCGAAGGTAGGTTCATTAGTAACCAACTGAAGTGGAACTACATAGATGGTAATTCAAAAGATAAGCATCAATTCAATGGGCTGAATATTGTCTGGTGTGTTTAGTTCAGTTTATTATTGCGACGTGTACTGAGGTATAGTGAAAAGCTTTAAGGGCCTGTCCCACTTAGGCGATTTTTCAGCGGACTGCTGGCGACTGTCAATTCGCCGGCAGTCGCCTGAAAAACCAGGAACTGGAGCGGCGACTGTCAGAGTGGAACACACGCAACTACATCGCAAAGGCGGGGGCCAGGGCAAGCGGGGGGAGCGCTGTCTGAAAATCACACAGTGCAAAGCCAAGGTGATACTGACACACACCGCGATGAACAGGAAGTTTAAGAGGTCTAGCACAGTGTACGGTAAGTCCTTTAAAAGAGGGGAGAGGGGGGAGAAGGGGGGAAAAGGGGGGAGAAGGGGTGGAGACACTTTTAAGAAGCCAGACAACTTTTAATAAGCCAGAGATACACAGCTGTGAAGTTTGGCTCTGAAAACTCGTGCTTACATTTTTTTTCTCCAATGAGCCAATGAAAATGACCGGTTAGCAAAGGCAATTAGCTAAAACTACCTACGACTACCTCGACTACCCACAACTACATGGCGACCCCACTACAACTGCACTTACGACCATGGGATTATCGATTTTCTCCATGGCAACAAATTTTTGGTTGCAGAAAAATGTTGTTCAACATGTTGAAAAAATTGCAACGACCATATTGAGGCCACGGCCAGTTCCCAGAATGCGGGAACTCCTCGCGACCATGAAGGAGACTCACCAGAGACCACCAGCGAATATGTGGCGACCATGTGGCGATCTTGTGGGGAGCGCAGAGTCTCCTGCATTTGCCTAAAATGTCGGCAGAAGTGGGACAGGCCCTTGAGTTTCCATGCTATTCAATAAAAAATAAAAGACTATACATGAATACAATCAAGCCGTCCACAGCGCAAAGATAAAGGATAAAGGGTACAACAATTATTGCAAAGATGTAACTTTAAAGTCTGATAAAGTCCAATTAAAGAAATAATGTAATTTAAATGAACTGCAGATGCTGGTTTATACCAAAGATAGACACAAAATACTTGAGTAACTCAGCAGATCAGGCAGCATATCTGGAGAAAATGGATAGGTGATGCTTTGGGCAGGGACCCTTCTTCAGACTGATTGTAGGGGGGAGGAACTGGAAGCAAGAAAAGACCTATTCTGTCCGATTAAAAAAGGTTCAAAGGTCTCCAATGAGGTAGATGGTGGGTCAGGACCGCACTCTAGCTGATGAGAGGACGGTTCAGTGGCCTGATAACAGCTGGGAAGAAACTGCTCAGTTGCAATGACTCCATTATTTTATGATTCTGTCATGCCTTGAGATATAGTTTTCTGCTATTTAACTCGAATGTTCTTTTCACAATCAATAACTGTACACAGTGTTATTGTGACATGCTTTAGTATGCAAACACGCACGAGGAAAGCCAATGGCTGTGTGTGACTCACAGACTGTGACATTGCTTCCACAGCAAAGTGTTGTTAAAAAGAGCATCACAACTACTGTTGTTCATGAATTGCATCTCTTCATCCAGGGCCTCTTTTCATCTTTTGTATCACGGGAGGCTGAGGAATTAACCCAGCTTTATGTTCTGATGTGGTTTCACGCATATCTCAGCCTGACATGGTCTGGTCAAGGTTTTGCATTTGGTCTTTGAAAAGGACAACAGGTTTTTGTTCATACGGTGGCTTACATGATCTGATGACAGCCACATACATAAATATGTCATTTTCATTCTCACTACTTTATTTCCATTGTCCAGTGTCGACTGACAATCACAATCTGTAAGCAGCAACAAAGATGGTGCGTGTGTGTGCATGCATGCGTGTATGCATGTATGTTGATACAAAAACTGCAGATGCTGGTTTACAAATAAAAAAGGCACAAAGTAATTCAACGGCTCAGGCAGCATTTTGGGAGAAAATGGATAGGTGAAGTTTTGAGTCTGTACCCTACCTCAGATGGCCTCTGTCTTCAGTCTAGGGTCCTGACCTCAAACTTCACCTATTCATGTTCTCCAGAAAAGCTGCCTGACCCGTTGAGTTACTCCAGCACTTTGTGTCTTTTTTGAATGCTTGTATGCATGTGTTTGTATGTATCTGTGTATAAGTGAGTATGACAGCATGTGCATGTCTGTGTGTGTGCTGGCAGGTGTGTGCAAGTATGTGTGTTTACCTCCATAGCCAAAAGGTGCCTATGGATGTGTGTGTGTGTGTGTGTGCCCGTGTTTTTGCCTGTTTGAGCAAAGGTGTATTTGTGTATTTTTCCTATTAATAACTTACAGATCAAAATATTTTGGATTTTTAATTTGATGTTTTCAATCATATTTTAAGTGTCATTAAACAATCCTAGAGCAAATCAATAAGAATTTCAGATGATTGGTTATCTGTCTGACATGTTAAGTTTGCTTTTCTCTCCACAAATGCTGTCTGATTAACTGAGTATTTCCAAAAAGTTCAGTTTTAGCAGTACATCAATAGGTATTTGTTTGGGCCGTTTGATCCAGCTCAGATTGGTGGATGACCAATTGGCTAAGCAAATAGTTAATAGACAACTGGATTTTTAAGTCTGTGAGCAGAACCTATAATCTTTTTTAAAAATGTAGCCACGTGTGTATGTTTGTGTGTGTTTGTGTGTGTTTGTGTGTGTGTGTGTACGCGCGTGTATGTGTGCGCATGTGTGTGTAAGGGTGTGCTTGTATGCATGTTTGTATCTGTCTGTAAGGGTGTGTTTATATGCATATTTGTCTGTATATGTAAATGTATGTTTATGTGAATATTTGACTGTATGTAAAGGTATGTTTGTAGGCATATTTGTTTGTGTGTGTGTGTGTGTGTGTGTGTGTAGGGGTGTGTTTACATGCATGTTAGTGTGTATGTGCATACATGTGCACATTTACATGCATGTCTGTGTTTGTGTGTGTGTGTTTATATGTATGATTGTTAGTGTGCATATGTACAGTATATACGGTTCTGTGTATGTATATGTGAATTAAATGGAGCTGGAGGGAGCTATAATAAGGACAGATGTCTTTCAAAATTGACCCTGGTATTTCCTTTGAGAAACAAAATCATGTATCATATTTTTATTTAAATTAGCTGCCTGCAGGCAAGGAGCAGTGCATCTCTCATAGCAAGTGGATCCGGCAAGAAACCCATTACAGCAGATAATGGTCACATTTCCATTCGAACTTGCCTGAGACTGAAGCTGAGTTCCAAGTGACAGTAATCTCAGGGACGGAGTTCGACAGTTACAAGGAGGGGTGGGTGAATCTTCAGCACTGACAATCAATGGAGAATTTATTATTGAAATGCAGTTAGATATTTCTTGTGTTGCTTAAGGGTGCGGATCGGATGTGTCATTTCCACTCGTTCCCACTCTTTTTTCTTTCACTTTACTCCTTCTCCATTTATTCTTTGTCCTTCCTTTCATCCTCTCTCTCTCCCGTAGCGTCAGAAACAGACTCATCAGCCGAACCTGTACATGCCAACCAAGGTGCCTTTCTGAACAAGTCACGTCAGCTTGTATTGACCCCTCTAAATTTAGTTTAGTTTAGTTTAGAGATGCAGCGACGAAACAGGCCCTTCAGTCCACCGAGTCCGCACCAACAAAAGAGTCTCGTACACTAGCACTATCCTACACACTAAGGACAATTTACAATCTTTACCGAAGGCAATGAACCTCAATGGACCTGCAAACCTGAACGTTTTTGGAGTGTGGGAGGAAGATGGAGCACCCGGGGAAAACCCATGCAGTCACAGGGAAAACATACAAACTCTATACAGATGAACAGGATTTTACTTCGGAGTCACGTGAGTGATTCCGTGAAGTAGACCCGTCAGGCCGCATGTGCGTCAGTACGTCAGCCACACTGGCGCAAGCACCAGACTGGCAGGGCAGCGCTCCTGCCAGCTGTAAGTTAAACCTAGAAGGTAAGTTTGTTTTTACTTACCAGGTTTTTTCAGGCAGGAGCCTCATTTCACGGAGGTTTTCCTGCCAGTTTCGCAGCCCGACGAGTGTGCCGGTTATGGACTGTGGGGAAACCCAGTCTGACCGCGGAAGCGGATAACCGGCAAATAGATCGGGTTGCGAGATAAGGAGCCGCTAACAAGGCAGTCAGCGGCTCCCAGGCTGTGGGGATGCTGTAAAATGGCAAGAAATTCAAGCCAGAGTTGCTGACAGTATAGTCAGCGGCTCCCAGCCTGCTGGGATGCCGTAAAACGGCAAGGAAGTAATGCTAGAGTCACTGACAGTGGGGTCAGTGGCTCACAGACGTTGGTCCCCAGGCAAGAAATTAAATGGGACTCATTTATCCCTATTTGGACTTGGGCTACAAAGGGTTTCTCCTTATAATAAAATGTATGTATGTTATAGTGTTTACCTTAAGATAAAAGCTAAAGGCAAATAAAAGTATCCTGTATAATTACCTAAAATCTCCCTTGCCACTGGTGTATCATCCAGTTCAGATCGATGATAACACAGAATAAGTGTTGTATCTCAAAGTATGATGAAAGTATGGTTCAATATTACATAGAATATCAACATGTTGGTGCATGTTTATTCACTGATTGCAAAAGTATGTGGCACAACAGTGCGGAGAAATACATTCTCGCTTCAATAGGAGGAATGGTCTTTGATGTCTTCCTCATTTTTGCACCATTAGCCGGGTCTTAAAACAGTCAGCAAGACGTCGCTTGGGTTCGTACTGTCGGACTGGCCAAGCGTCCATGTTGCCTGCTTCATCAGGCATTATGGCACAACGGTATACGGTTATTCCAAAAAACAAGAACTTGCTGTTTCAAACTGTGGTTCAGGAGACCGGCCTTTGCACAGTAAAACAATTATTTTACTGTGCAATTATTTGACTTACACATTTTGAATGGATTGACTTATGCCTCAGGTTGTCACATCAAGTCATGAAGGTGCTCACTGCAGTGTGCAGGGATAGCACCCAAAAAAGCAGTACATTCCTATTGAGGTGATCAGAAGTGTTTTTGTTAAATGTTAATGTTACATTTAATACGGTACAGATTACGGAAATTTTCCAGTTCATTTTAAATGGTATATGACAATAATTCAGTTATAGAGACACTACAGCTGCAACATAAGGGAACTACTCTGTCGAGTTCAACCCGGATATCGAGTTGTTAAAAGATCTTGACACAAGTTCTCCCACTACAAGATTATGCAGTTGGTTATTGAAAATGTGTTAACATTACTTCACTAAGGGGTTCCAGCTACATCCTTAGTTATGACACTTATATCAGCACAATGATGGCAAACATTGCAAACGCTGCGGCTAGATAGGATGGAATTGGCTGCAGGTGCCATTACATTTACATTCTGGTCTACACATGCAGAGTAGACTAGGGGTGGCATGATTTAAGATCATTTTTCGGATACCCCATGGTCTTACGTCTATGTTATCAAGGCCACCAGAATCCTAAGAAGTGTGGAATCAGCATTGTTTATTAATCAACAAACAACTACACAAAGGAAGGTCGGTTCAGACTATTTCAAGGTGGCTGCAGCAGGTTCTGGGTTATACAGGTATTAACACTGACGATTGTATATCTCATTCCACCAGGTCAGCATCAACGTCAGTGGCCAGGGCAATGGACATGCCCATCGACCATATCTTCTTGACCGCAGGATGGTTAACTAAATTGATTTTTTTTTTAAATTCCATAGGCTGGTTACTGACCCGGGGTTTTGCCCATTCTGTTTCCGTCCACTTTAGCCACCTCCTGAGTTACAGGGGTTGCTATTGATTTCTTTATTAACTTAAACCATTAATACATGTGAATCAATATCCTGCTAATGCATTTGATTATTCACTCATCCTGAGTCAATCGATGCAGTGAGACGCCGCGATTTCGATCTGTGGCATGAAATCACAAAACTTTGAAGTCTTCACAGAATCACTCACGTGACTCCGAAGTAAAATAGTAAGATTAAACGAGAACTTACCAGTTTGTAGTTTGATATTGATTTTATGAGGAGTTACGTTGGTTATTACGTGCCCGCTACGCCCAACCCTCTCTCATAAAAGATCATCTGGTAGTTCTCAAGTCACGCATCTTACTATGTCTCTTCGGTGTTTGTTATTTGTGATTTCATACCGCTGCTTTGAAGATTGACGCGCATGCGGCCTGACGGGTCTTCTTCACGTAATCAGCATCGTAACTCCTCATAAAATAAAGATCAAACTTCAAACTGGTAAGTTCTTGTTTAATCTTACTAGTAAACCTGGGTCTCTGGTGCTGTAAGGCAACAACTCTACCGCCGGCAATTTTGTTCTCATCCATTATGTTGTTTTGTAATCTCTGGTCGGCACAGACTCGGTGTGCAGAAGGGCCTGTTTTCACTCTGTATCTAAACCCTGGTCATGTTCTTATTTCACTCCTGCCATTGGGGAAGAAGCTATAGAATCTAAAAATTATCACCTCCAGGTTCAAGAGCAGCTTCTTCTTAACAACTGTTTGGCTCTCGAACACGACAAACACCAATTAAATTACTCTCCAGAAAATGTGTTAAGGGCCTGTCCTACCAGCATCCGACTCCATGCGGTGAGCGCGATAAAACTGGAAGCGGGGGCCGCGCGGAGGTCGGTTGATCCCTGTACAGGGCCGATCCCACCAGCATGCGCCTGCATGCGGCGAGCGCAACCAAACCGGCAGTGGGAGCTGCGCGGAGGTCGGGTGAGTGGCGCGACGCGGCGCGAAGTTGGAGCGAAGTCCGCAAGGTAAGTTCTCAAGGACAGTGAGGGACACACAGAGAGGGCCACGGAGGCACACAGAGAGAGGGCCACGGAGGCACGACGTTGAGGTGGTGCGTAATGCGTTGAGGCGACTGCGGGGCGACAGGCCGTTGCCGCGCTGAATTTTTTAACACGGTCAGTTTTTCGGAGCCCCGCGCGATGTCGGGACCAGCACCGCACAACTCCGCATGGCTCCGACGATCGAAGTGGGACCGGCCCTGCAAGGCCAGATGGCTCAAGCGACCACGTTAGGTCACGCTCACCGCATGGAGTCGCATGCTGGTAGGACAGGCCCTTTAGTTGCTCTAGTGACCGGGGTTTTGTATTGCAATAATATTGTTTTATATTAATATATTTAACTTATTTTTGTTTAATGTGTTATCCATGTGTACTGTGGTTTACAGGCCTGTTGTAAGAATTTCATTGTTCCGTTTACAGCAGATATGACAATTAAACACTCTTTAGTCTAAAAAAAACCCTCATGCTCTTACCATTCCCTCTGTCACCATTCCCTCTGTTCCCTCATATTAGTCCTGTATTTTTATGGAGACTACTGGAAGTTTATGGAGCTAAACTTTCTAGGATTGCTAAGCACAGTTCGATGCATCAATCTTGCTTTGTGGACCACCTTAGCATTGTAACATAAGCTAACACTTAAGACTGTCACAGGATTGTTCGGTGAGGTTTGTTTACTAACCCATCTATATTAATCTACTTGCACATTCATTACACAGAGCTGAATATTTTCCAGGCCACTTCTTGCATGACATATTATTATTACATATAAAATTGAACAGTGCAGCTGAAGAAAGTAAACAACTCATTTATATAAATAGAAAGGAGTATTTATTATTCAATAGGAAAATTTAGCTTGGTTACATCATCTTGTCAGCTAATTTAGCTGCTCTCTCATATTACTAAAACCACATAATGGATGGGAACAAAATTACCTTTCATTTTAAAATGAAACAGATGATGTTCTGTTTTTTGACCTTTAAGTTTTGATACTGACTTGAAGACTGCAACAAGTCAAAAATCTGTTGAACATCCATGGTGATTGTGACGTGTGACAAATATACATTTTAATCAAGCACTTTTATAATAAAATTAAAACAAAAGTCAGGAAAATCCACAAAGCTCATAACAGTCCTAGGATTTCTGATTAAATACTTAACCTGATGGGCTGAGGCATCAGTTTCCCACTGAAATATTGTTATCAGTGGAGTCACAAGGAACTGCAGATGCAGGTTTCCAAACAAAAGACAGAAAATGCTGGAGTAACTCAACGAGTCAAGCAGCATCTCTGGAGAACATGGATAGGTGATGTTTCAGGCCAGGTCTCTTCTTCAGACTGACTATGGTGGGAACGGGGAGGAAATTCTGGAAGATATAGTCATAGACTCAGAGAGCCATACAGTGTGGAAACAGGCCCTTCGGCCTAACATGCCCACACAGACCAACATGTCCCATCTACATTTGTTCCATCTGCCTGCGTTTGGCCCATATCCCTCTATCCATGTACCTGTCTAAATATTTCATTAATGTTGCAATAGTACCTACCTCAACTACCTCCTCTGGCAGTTGGTTCCTCACACCCACCACCCTTTGAAAAAATTGCCCCTCACGTTCCTATTAAATCCTTTCCCCCTCACCTTAAACCTAGATCCACTGGTT
Organism: Raja brachyura; assembly: GCA_963514005.1. The sequence continues at coordinate 39,376,603 of OY740793.1, forward strand.
CTGGATTCCCCTACTGTGGGCAAGAGACTGTGCATTTACCGAATCTATTCCTCTCATGATTTTGTACACGTCTATAAGATCACCTCTCACCCTCCTGCTCTCCAGGGATTGGCATCCTAGCCTGCTCAACCTCTCCGTATAGCTCAGGCCTTCGTGTCCTGGCAATATCCTCATAAATCTTTTCTGCACCCGTTCCATCATGACATAATTTTTCCTATAACACGGTGCCCACAATTGAACACAATACTTTAAATGCGGCCTCACCAATGTATTTTATAACTGCACCATGGCGTCCCAAAGGAAGAGAGGTGAGGACGGGACAAAGTCTGAAGAGTGATAGGTGGAAACCCGTCAAATTTCCCATAGAGATGGGATGAGCACACAGATTGGATGCGTCCGACATGAAGTGGGGCATCAAGGATGGAGAATTCTGACAGCATTGCCAGTTCAGGCCGACCCCATCATCATCAACCCAGTGCCACCCAGGTCTTTAGGGCCAAGATAAGACTCGATATTTTTAAGATCTTGAAACTTGAAGGGTACAAGATGGCGGCAAAAACATGGCGACTCTTTGTCTACTGTCTCAGTGTACTACCGCATGCTGACTGGTTGCATCGTGGCTTGGTTCAACAATTTGAGCATCCAGGAGCAGAGAAGTAGGTATGTTACAAAACTTACCTTGAACAGCGCTGGAGTTCTGCCGCTCCCCGTGTGCGTGACTTTGGCGCCTTTCAGAGGGGGGTGGGTTTAAAGTGCCGTTTTACCACAGGCAGGGCAAATCGATCCATGTCGGGCCATTTCGTTGTGGAAGAAAAATCGCTCCGACATTTCATTAATGAAGGTATTTTTAAATTACATTAGATTATTTATTATCTAAAGTAATTTAAAAATCACCTTCAAAAGCCGTGAGCGCGATAACGGGAAGGATTTTGTGTAGGGGAGAAAAAAAGGTAAATCGTTTATTTTTATATTAAAAGTTGGTTTTTATGGAGGCTTTAATAATATTTTCATGTTGCGAAATGGAGTCCAAAAAAATGTATGAACCGGCTGTATTTTTTATACCGACTTCACCGCAAACCACAACGTTCCAATCCACTGCATTCCACTAAAACCCACTCGCTAGTTGATTTAAATGGCCATTAATTTACAGGCATTAAACACTAAATTCCTTCCATTTGGCCCAGAAATTCATGAAAATGAGATTTAAAAATTATGTTATATTGTGGATTATTGTATGAATGTTATTTGGACGTTTAGGCAATTTTAAAAAAGTTCATCTTTTCTTAAGAAATGGATAGATGTTTAGATCCACTCACTGAATTTTGTAATTAGCTACAATTGGATAACTAACTAATTATATGCTTTAATTTCAGGTCATCCAAGTAAGATTATTTCATATTTGTTTCAGAATGCTTCAATCTATAATAACTGGAAATTTCATTGAGTTCTCTTAATTTTTAACAAAGTTATGGGCTTTTAACGATTCTAGATCACAGCTTTTGAGTTAAGTCAATTGAAAGGCAATGGGGAACAAGATGCTAATTTCCGAGTATGAAAATGGTCATAACTTTCTTAATACTGAATATATGAAAGTGAATTAGGTGTCAAATTAAACTTCTTGTTATGCTTTATCTGATGGGATAAGTTGCAGACTTGATTTTTTAAATCTCAAAATTTTGTAACATTGCTAAAAAAAGAATGCAGAAAGTTGTGACCACAGCCCAGTCCATCATCGGCTCTGACCTCCCCACCATCGAAGGGATCTATCACAGTCGCTTCCTCAAAAAGGCTGCCAACATCATCCTGGCTACACACTCATCTCTCTGCTGCCATCAGGTTGAAGGCACAGGAGCCTGAAATCTGGTACATCCAGGTTCAGGAACAGCTGCTTCCCCGCAGCCATCGGGCTATTAAACTCGCCATCAAACAAACTCTGAACTATAACAGCCTATTGCACTTTATATGTTTATTTATGTGTATATATATGGTCCATGCTATATAGACACACTGAACTGATCTGAATTTCATTGTCTTATCTGGGACACATGACTCTCTTGAACTTCTTGAACTCAGTGTGATCTACCATTGTTACACTACAACCATTGCACACTTGTACTTATGTATTACTGGTCTTATACATAGAATGATTTAACTGGACCGTATATGCCAAACAAAGAATTTAACTGTAGTGATGTGTGATGATAAAGTGCTATGTACTGTGTAGACCTAGGAACTGCAGGTGTTGGTTCACAAAAAAAACCGCAAAGAGCTGGAATAATTCAACAGGTCAGGCAGCGTCTCGGGAGAACATGGATAGGAACGTTTTGCGTGGGGAAGCAAGGTCACGATATAAAATCTGAACTGAGACAAGCAACAATATATATTTATCTATCTCTATACTTATAAAACTCTTGGATCTTGGATGTGTGTGTATTTGTGTTTGTGTGTGATGCTCGTGTGCGTTTCACATCTCCATGAAAACACAATGAGCTAACAGTGAAAATTTTCCCTGTTCCGATGGAGATTTACGCCATGATGTCAAAAATCACCTTATCTGAAAATTTCACGCATTATTTCTCGAGTTATTTATGAAAATGTTTACAAATCTCAAATAACTGAGTAAATAAACGAGATGGTGTTGCTGATGACGTCACAATGGATCTGACTGCCTGCCTCTGCTCACGCTGTGTGTGACGTCACCCTTGTTCGGTCTTCTGTACTTCTTGGCTTCTTCTACTTCATTAAATTAATCACTTAGCGTTTTTAAACTGCTGCTCAGGTCATGCTGCGTGCTCCGCTGGGCTTCTTGAAGTTCTAGAAAATGTCGGCGGCGTTATTACCGCGCGGGTGAGGGTGCGGGGCAGCGTGATGGGAAGGTGGCCCTGGCGACCATTACTCCCTCATGGAGAGGCCGTTTATGGAGACCTGCGATTCCTCCATCAATTGCAGGGACTGGGAGAATCGTGACGCCTTTTCCTCGCCGGTGATCTCTGGCCGTCACGGGGGACGACCTTCTCTCCATCACCCCCGCTTGACCGTCTGTCATGCGGGTGGGTGGGCGGGCTTCCCCTCGCGGAAGCCACGATCGACCGGCCCTCTGCTGCTTTTGACCATCCTCAGACCGCGCCCGCCCACAATCTCTCTCGATTCTCTGCTGCCTGCTTTCCATAGGACCTGCAGCCTGTTTGCTGCTCACCTGCCCGGCCCCCCTCCTCCTCTCTCCCCTCCTCCTCTCCCCCTCTCCCCCCACTATCCCCCCCCCCTCCCCCCACTCCTACCTCTCCCCATCTGTCCCCCTCTCACCATCCCTCTCACCACCCCTCCTGCCTTGTGTTTAAGTTGGGGGGGGGGTGGATAGTGTGTGTGTGTGATGCCGCTATCCCCCCCCCCCCCGTAACTGCGCTTAGAGGGGATGGGACCCGATCGGTCCCACTTGGTCTAGCATACTTATAAAACTAATCTTAGATGTGATCTTGGATGTGAGTGTATTTGTGTGTGTGATGTTCGTGTGCGTTTCACATCTCCTCGAAAACACGACATGCTAACGGTGACATTTTGACATATTCCAATAGAGATTTACACAGTGAAGTCAAAAATTGCCTAACCTGAAAATATCATGCATTATTTCTCATTATTTATGAAAATGTTCACAAATGTGCAGAAACTTGGGAAAAATAATGCTTTTTCCCTGTGCTTACAGCTGTGACATCACAATAGGATTGTAGCCATACTCGCAACATTGTTGCTATCCATGTGACTGAGTTCTGCTAGCCAGCAAGTGAAAATGCATTTTTTTAAAGTTTAAAAATGAGGGAGGGTGCATAAGGGAAAATGAGCAGCCCCTGCGCTGTTGTCGGCTAAGGGGGAGTGGTGGAATATTGCGTTGGGGAACAGGTGGCATTGGGGGACCAGGCCTCCCATGTGACAGGGACCCAACGGGTCCCACTTGGTCTAGTACATTATAAAATTACATGTAAAAAATCAGCGAGCCAGTTAAAAGAAAGACTGCAATTTTTAAAAAAGCACCAGACAGTGCAAAATGCAATTAAATAAAAAATAAGTCAAAGGTAGTGGAAAAAGTAGTTCATAATGTAGTGTTATTAAGATAGAATTTACTTCCCGAACTGAAATGTTGCCTATCCATGTCTTCTTTAGTTTAGTTTAGTTTAGTTTATTGTCATGTGTACCGAGGTACAGTGAAAAGCTGTTTTGTTGCATGCTAACCAGTCAGCGGGAATGATTACAATCAAGTCGTCCACGGTGTACAAATACAGGATACAAGGAATAACGTGGAGTGAGAAATGCTACAGTTGTGGTAGAAGATTAAAAGTGTATAACGATTGTAAATATTGATTGCAGATCCACTCTGGGACCAGCATGCAGAGAGTCGTTTGGCTTGGGGGCTGCCTGACCCGCTGAGTTACTCCAGCACTGTGACTTTTTTTGTTATTGTAATGCAATTAGTTGTAGGAGTGGCAGCACGGTGGTGCAACGGTAGAGTTGCTGCCTTACAGCGAATGCAGCGCGGGAGATCTGGGTTCGATCCTGACTACGGGTGCTGTCTATGCGAAGTTTGTACGTTCTCCCCATGATCTGCGTGGATCTTCGGTTTCCTCCCACACTCCAAAGAGGTACAGGTATGTAGGTTAATTGGCTTGATAAATGTAAAAATTGTCCCTAGTGGGTATAGGATAGTGTTAATGCGCGGGGATCGCTGGCTGGCGTGGACCAGATGGGCCAAAGGGGCCTGTTTCCACGCTGTATCTCTAAACTAAACTAAACTAAACAGCACTCTCCAAATAATTGAAAAACCAATAACTATCTTTCTTTAGCTTTCAACATGGAATGAGTCTCCTCAGACAGAGGAGTTGCTTTAAGTTAATTGGGAAATACTGTAAACATTGGGATAGGCCACTGGTACATGAATCTTTAGCTTAGTTTATTTTGGTTTAGTTTAGTTTAGAGATACAGCATGGGAACAGGCGCTTTGGCCCACCGAGTCCAGACCAACCAGTGAACCCCTAGCACTAGGGACAATTTACAATCTTTACTGAAGCCAGTCAACATACAAACCTGTGCCACTTTGGAGTGTGGGAGGAAACTGGAGCACCCGACGAAAGCCCACGCAGTCACGGGGATAATATACAAACTCCATACATACCGGACCCGTAGTCAGGCTCCAACCCGCGCTGTGAGGCAACAACTCTACCGCCGCGCCACTGTGCCACCTTGGTTTGTGATTTTTTTCCTGCTCTATCCATTGAATTCAAAATGTAGCAATCCTGTCTTGGCGAATGAGTTGACCTTTAATGATGCAGCTATTACAATTCAGTTAACAGGATATTTGAGAGGCTGCTGGTTTAGAAGCTTCAGGTGAACACAGTGCCTCAAATACCTAATGAAATTGAAATTGAAATTGTATACCGGAATTGCAACACCTCTATTCTTTCAGAGGGCTCTCGGTAATGATTTATGCAGGGGCCTGATGTAAATGGGGTGATTCTTCTACACTCACCGTTGATGCAGAATCTTGTATGTGAACATTGCCACACAAAAACATGCTCATATGTGGCATTTGTGTTTTCATCCCATATGTTCACAGGCAAGCCATTCTGCATACCAATATGGCTGTGCTTCAGTCTGAAGAAGGGTCACGACCTGAAACGTCACCAATCCATGTCGTCCAGAGATGCTGCTTGTACTCAAGTGCTGTCTATGTGGAGTTTGCATGTTCTCCTTGTGACCACGTGGGTTTCCTCCGGGTGCTCCAATTTCCTCCCACATCCTAAACACGTACGGCTTTGTAGGTTAATTGCCTCTGTAAAATGTCCGATTGTATAGGGAGTGTTTAAAACTAGTGTGTGAGCGGATTGGTGATCGATGGTTGGTGTGGACACGGTGGGCCAAAGGGCCTGTTTTTCCCACGCTATATCTTTATAATCTAAAGGGTCCCAGCTCATAACATAATTACGTGTCCATTCTCTCCACAGACGCTGCCTGACCTGCGGAGCTCCTCCAGCATTGTGAGTTATGCATCAGAGTTTTTTTGTCCTTTTTTATTTGACTTGAGCGCTTCGGTAGAGTAAGTTGTGAAACTGCGTTGTACAGATTGCCATCAGCTGATGGGGATGGAGTTGCAGGGTAGGTTTGACTAGTTCCCCTCCTGTTCTTCCCATGCAAGCAAGTCTTCCATCACACCATGACCACGGATGTTAATTCCTGGCAGCGGGTAAACTGGTTCCATATGTCGTGGGTAGATTAGCATATCCCTCATTTTGGCAGCTAGGTGGAACGTAAGATGGAAGAGCAACATTAGACATGGCTCAGTGGTGGCACTTTTGCGAGTCAGGAAATGGTGGGCTGAAGACCCACTTCAGAGATTTGATGCACAACAATTTGGCTGCCTCTCCTGTATTGTTGATACTGCCCTATGTGATTTTAGTGCATGCTGCTCACATTCTCTGAATCAGTTGACTGTGGGCCCAAGACTTCTGGAGTCATAGAGTCATGCAGTGGGGAAATATGCCCTTCGGCCCAACCTCCTCACACTGACCTACATGTCCCATCTACACTAGTCCCACCTGCCTGTGTATGGCCCATATCAACTTGCCCACACCGACCAACGTGTCCCATCTACACTAGTTCCACCTGCCTGCATTTGGCCAATATCCCTCTGAACCTGTCCTATCCATGTATCTGTCCAAATGTTTCTTAAATGTTATGATAATACCTGCTGCAACTACTTCCTCTGGCAGCTCATTCCTTGCACTCACAGAGTAATAGAGTTAATCCCCAGGTTCTTATTTAATCGTTACCCCCCTCACCTTAAAACTACGTCCTCCGGTTCTCGATTTCCAAACTCTGGGCAAGAGACTCTGTGCTTCTACCCGATCTATTCCTCTCATGATTTTGTGCACCTCCATAAGATCACTAAGGATTAGAGATTTGTGATTAGGTCACCATAACGTGGTCCACGCCACCCTCCCACTTTATAATTGCTTCCAGGAACATCAATAGGACTGGCAGAGAAGGGTTGGCACAGGAGTTCATTTAACAGTAGTGACCAAAAACGAAGGGTGGCACGGTGGAGCAGCGGTAGAGTTGCTGCTTTACAGTGCCAGAGACCTGGGTTTGATCCTGACCAAAGGTGTTGTCTGTGAGGAGTTTGTACATTCTCCAAGTTCATTTGCTCCTGTGTCAGACGACGTATAGCTCACCGTTGACTTCTGTCATCATCCAACATGTTGACAGAATTGGTCGCCCGACGTGTCACAGAGTGCATCGTGCCGTTGTTTCTGGGGATCGCCACGAGGCAGCTTCTGTCATGATCCCCATTCTCCAAATGACCATGTGGGTTTTCCCTGGCAGCTCCAGTTTCCTCCCATAACCCAAAGATGTACAGGTTTGTAGGTTCTTTGGCTTTGGTAAAATTGTAAATTGCCCCTAGTGTGTAGGATAGTGTTAAGGTACAGGGATCGCTGGCCATCTTGGACACGGTGGACCGAAAGGCCTGTTTCTGCTCTGTTTCTCTAAACTAAACTAAACTAAGCTAAATGTTGTTCTCGAGAACAATATAATGGTCCCAGGGAATACTCCGCTTCTTATCCATCTGTCCATTTACAGGTGGTGGTAGAGGCAGTAATGACAGTGGTGTTTGTTGTACAATGCATTGATATGCGAGGAATGCAGGCATATGGATCAATGGACCAACATGCCCCATCTACACTGGACCCATCTGCCTGTGTTCAGCCATATCTCTCCAAACCACACCCATCCATGCATCTGTCTAAATGCATCTTAACATATCCCTCTTTTGAAAAGGAACTCAGCATAACTCTGATGAATTAAAATGACCATTTTTTCCAATGATTGTTATTCTAATTATTAAGACATTTTAGTGAATTGCACACGTCGGCAATAAAGATCACAGCTCAGTCAGTTACATCTGAGTGTTGATCTTCATCAGATGAGAAGAAACATCTCAGATAAATGGATACTCAATATTTGACACTTCACCCGTGTTCACATAAACATCTACACATCAAATTGAGCGATCCTTGAAATAAATTAAACTCGGCGTATGAAATACTCAATCATATAATTTCTTTAAAACATTTTTTGTGTTGTAACTGTCAACAAAAGAGGTATAGCCCCGGGCGATTGTCTGAGACTGATCCCCCCCCCCATTCTCTAAGTCACTGTCTATCACTCCGCAAAGACAGGTCTATGAATCTTCTTGGCATTGTGATAACCAGTTTTAATTCAAATTAGCTCTGCCATATTGACACGCTGTGACGGAATAAATTAGGGATTCATCCAGGCAGCTTGGCTGCCTTCCAGTTTGCCTTTCCGAGATGTTTCTTAAATCTCCGACAAAAAAATGGGAGAGATTCCTTGGAGACCAGCCGATGCGACGAGCTGATCAGTGTGGACATCACTCCCCAGCTGGGAAAGAGACTTTCACTGCGGAATTTCATTGTAAGGAGAACAAAAAAAAACAAGGTCAAAAGAGCTGGAAACAGATGGGGTGTCTGATTGAACCTGATGCTATAATATTGTACTGATTCTGACTCCCATTCTCTCCTAGTTTCTATCATGAACACAGCGAACTCTTGTTTTCACAAATTCATTGAAGTGTTGCTGGTGAAGGCTGTCAAGAAGGAAGAGGAAACAGAGGTGAACTCTTGTTGATGCTAGACTAATAATGACTTTGATGTCATTTACTACATATGCTTGCTCTCTGTGGAGGCAAGAGCTTTTATGTGTTTTTATTTGTGACAGAGCTTTTACAAGAATAACAGTTAAGGATTCCTGCAAATGAATCACAAGTAGCATAATTCTTTATTGAGCGCCAGCAAAATCAGTCTAACAATAATGCAGTCATGGTCTACCTTAATATAAATTAAATTGATCAAATATTGGCTCGCTAAATACCTATAACTGTCTTTACTTAGCTTTTTATATATGCATTATGAGGGGTGGCACAGTGGCGCAGTGGTAGAGTTACCGTCCTGCAGAGCCAGAGACCCGGGTTTGATACTGACTACTGGTGCTGTCTAAATGGAGATTGTACGTACTCCCCGTGATCTGCATGGGTTTTCTCTGGGTGCTCCGGTTTCCTACTACATTCCAAAGACGTACAGGTTTGTGGATTAATTGGCTTCGGTAAAATTGTGTGTCTCATGTTGTTGACCTCCTCGTGGTGAGCCCTGTCAATTGACCTCAGTCAGGTGAATGACAACAAACATAGACAGCAGCAGCGCCGCAGCTTGGCGCCAACCCTTTTTAGGGCAGGCACCTACGGATGTCGAACCGGATGGCGTCACCCTGCTGCAGACTTCTGCTCCCTCAAACGCAAGAAGAAGAAGGTAAAATTGTAAATTGTCCCTAGTGTGTAGGATAGTGTTAAGTGTGCGCAGGAATTGGTGATCGGAGCGGATTCGGTGGGCCGAAGGACGTGTTTCCGTGCAGAATCGCTAAACTAAACCTAAACTAATTGTGTTTTAGCTTGTTCATATAATATTACTAAATGCAATATTTGTTACATGTTTGAACGTAATATGTACTGGTCAAGCTTCCTCTTACCCAAGAGCGCAGCTCCAAATAGATTCGGTGGAGTTGATCTATTCAGTGAATAATGGATTCACTTGATTGGCCTTCTCTGAAGATCTGTCCTGGGCCCAGTGCATTGATGCAGCAACAAATAAAACTCAGCAAGCCCTCTAGTTGCTCAGAAATACGAGGAGATAGTTTAGTTTAGAGGCAGACGCTTCAGCCCACTGAGTCCACACCGACCAGCGATCACCCGTACACTAGTTCTATCCTCTATACCAGGGACAATTTACTGAAGCCAATTAACCAACAAACCTGTATGCCTTTAGAAGATGGGAGGAAACCGTAGCACCCGGATAAAAACCCAGGCGGGAACAGGGAGAATGTACAAACTCCGTACAGACAGCACCCAGAGTCAGGATTGAATTTGGGTCTCTGGCACTGGTAACTCTACTGCTGTGCCACTGTGCTATCCTAATTGCATTGCATTAATTAATTTGGTTTGCACTTTCATGCTCTGGTTATCTAGTATTATTGATAATCCAGTGTATTATTGATCATTGTGTATTTATTTGTGGGGTTGTTGCACTACTGTGTCTGTAAGTTCACTGCCCGGTCCATCACTGACTGGTACTGACCTTCCCTCCATTGAAGGGAAGTATAGGAGATGTTATCTATGAGTATTGTATTTAACGCTGTTATGCTGTTGCAAGTAAGAACGTCAATGTTCTGTTCCCGGTGCCTATGACAATTAAATATTCTTGACTCTTTACTTTTAACTCTACCGACCTCTCTTAGCACGCATTGTGTAGGGAGTGATGCTATCTCCTAATGCACCTTGTCTACTGTCTACTCCAACAACACCCCCTGAATCCATGATCTCAACCACTAAGAAGGACAAAGGCAATGGGTAATTGGTAATCCCAGCACACGTAGGCTCCCCTACTATGGACACAAAATACTGGAGTAACTCAACGAAACAGGCAGCATCTCTGGAGAGAAGGAATGGGTGACGGTTTGGGTTGAGACCTTTCTTCAGATGTCCACTTACGCCAGTAAGCTTCCCTATAGACTTAGAACAATATTGCTGTCAGAGTGTGTCCCAAATCCTGGAACTCTCTCCCCAAAAGAGCAATAGAAGCATTTTCACCAGAGATACCGTAGCGGTTCAGCGGGATGACTCACCACCCCTTTCTCAAGGGGACATCAGATCTGGATAGCATCAGATGGAGGGCTTTTTTTCAGACATTGGTGTTGCATCTGATGAAACAATTGATTGCATTGAATTGATTGAAAGATACGGCTTGGAACAGGCCCTTCGGCCCACCGAGTTCATGCCAACCATCGATCACATGTTCACACTCATCTGTGTTATCCCACTTTCTCATCCACTTCCTACACACTAGGGGCAATTTACAGAGGCCAATTAACTTACAAACCCGCAACTTAACGGGATGTGGGAGGAAACCTTAGCATTCAGTGGAAACCCAAGAAGAGGGTATAAAATAGTGAGATTAAATGAGAACTTACCTGTTCGAAGTTTGATCTTTATTTTATGAGGAGTTACGATGAGGGATTACGTGAAGAAGCCCCGCCTGGCGCTGGATCGGCATACTTCAAAGCAGCGGCATGAAAAACACAGAACCAATAGCCGAAGTAAAATAGTAAGGCCCAAAATAGACTAGAACTACCAGATGATCATTTAGATTATGAGGGTTGGGAGTGGAGGGCACGTAATCCCTCATCGTAACTCCTCATAAAATAAAGATCAAACTTCGAACAGGTAAGTTCTCGTTTAATCTCACTATTTTACTTCGGAGTCACGTGAGTGACTACGTGAAGATTTTAAAGCTCTGTGTTTTTTATGTCGTAAATTCATTTCATACGACTCTCTGTTTAGTCAAAACAGTAGTGAGTAAATAGTATTTTAAGACATTGTTACAATTTATGTAATAAGTCCTTTAATCACAAAAAGAACAACTTTTTAACAATAACCCCTCTATCGCAGGGGAAAATTACAAAATAAATTGATAAATGATGTCAATGATAACATAAATCGATAATATAAATCGATAATATAAAACAAAGCAAGCATTTAAAGAGAACCCAGTACTGCGTGTCCAGATCCTGGCACCGTGACAACAGGTTTATTGTAGAACTTTGAAAAAATCTCTTCTCTAGACCACCCTGTGGCCTCTAAAATTTGATCGAGTGGTACGTCCTGTACCTTCGCCGCGGACGTAGCTGCCGCCCTATGGTAGTGAGATTTAAACACATCAGTGTCTATTCCTGCTAGACCCAAAACCTGTTTTAACCATCTAGAAATGGTTTGAACCGAAACTTTTGTATGTGGCTTGTTGTGTGTTATCAATAACGCTTTCTCAGAACCTCTGAGATTTTTGGTTACCTCAATGTATTGAGTTAAATGCTTAACTACACACAATGTTTCATCAATAGGATATGCTTTAAACATTACCTTCATTCCAGTTCTTCCTGGTCTGCTTTGTTTGATCAAGTCATAAACATAAAACACAATGTTATCTGTAGTCACATGCATGCAATCCAACTGTAACAATTGCAAAGTTTGTACTCTTTGAGCTGATACCAATGCCATTAACATTACCACCTTGAATGTTAATTTCTGCAAAGACATTGAATTAATTGGAGTCCATTGTTTAAGCAAAGTGAGAACAATGCTAACATCCCAAATTTCTGTATATCTGGGCTTGGGAGGATTTTATTGAAAATTCCTTTCATGAATCGGGATACTAATGGGTGAGACCCAACTGAATCCCGATCCGAAATTTGTCCTAAATAGGATGACAATGCATTATGAGCGCAATTAATGGCACTATAACTCAAATGCTCATCAAAGTGTAACCCAGTAAGGAACTCCAATACATTTGAAATGTTTGCAGTATGATAAGATATCTTTGACTGTGTACAAAAACTTCCCATTTCCTTATATGCGACATATATTGTTTTTTAGTGCTATTCCTCCAAGCTGCATCTATAACATCCATGGTCCTGTCCGACAGTTCAAACTCTTGCAACGGTCTGGTCAGAACCTGCAGATTAACAAATTCATATGATCATGCAATGGATGAATTTCTTTTGTTACTGGTTGTGTCAACAGATTGTCGCAACTGGGAATTGTCATACATGGTTCAATAATCATTTTAGCATCAATGGGAACCATGACTGCGTGGGCCAATTTGGCACCACCAAAATGCCTTTGGCAGCGTCTTGCGCTATTTTTTTGAGACATTGCCCAATGAGACAGAATGGGGGAAAAGCATAAAAGAACGTATTCCCCCAGTGTAGCGAGAAAGCATCCACCGCTACTGCCCCTGGATCGTGTTCCCAAGACACGTATTTGGGCAATTGGTGATTCAATCTAGATGCAAACAGATCAATGTCCGGTACTCCATACCGACTGATAATATTTTTGAAATTTGTGGATTTAACATCCATCCTGTATTGTCTTTAAATATTCGTGATCTTTTGTCCACCACAACATTGTCTCTCCCCGAGAGATAAATAGCTGAAAGCCAATATTTTTTTTTTTTTTTCCATACACCATTGCCACATCTGGTTTACCAGATGATCACATGATATTGATCTGACACCACCCATGTGATTGATATATACCACAGCTGTGGTATTATTTATTTGTACTTGGACATGCAAATCTTTTAATGAAGAGCAATAAGCTTTTAATCCATAACATGCTCCCAGTAGCTCCAAATATTTAATACTATATGTTTGGAGCAAAAAATCCTCTTGGACAGCCCATCTGCCTCCACAGCTGGTCTCATTATCCGTAGCCCCCCATCCGGGAGAACTTGCGTCAGTTTGCAAAAACACTGCTGGCTGATGAACTAATGTTGTTAGCAGCTTGTGGAACATACTCAATCCACCAATGTAATTCTGATAAAGCTTCCTTAGGCAATTGCATTGGCCTATCAAAATGGCCTGCTCGCTGAATAAGCACTTGAGTTTTTGCCCTTTGAAGATTTTGGTAATGTAGACGACCAAACTCCACTGCTGGAAATGCTGCTACCAATTTACCAATAACCTTGGCAACCTCTCGGATGGAGGGATAAGGTTTGTTAATCAGGTTCTGACACACATTTTTCAAATCCAACACCAATCAGGAACCCAACTTCTCAAACAAACTTGTAGTTGCTGAGACTGATTTTCCAGCTGACTCCTGATTAGCATTGACAATTAAAATGTCATCTAGAAAAGCCATAACGATGTGTTTATTTTTTGTGCCCTTAGCAGTGCAAGTGCTGGCTTAATCCATTAGGCAAAGCTTTGTATTGCCACAGCTGTCCCATCCATAACTTTAATTACCTGCGAAACTATGGTGAATTGGGACCGAAAATATGCATCCTTCAATCTATTGTAGCCATATAACAACCTGTTGATACCAGCTGCATCGCAGTGTTGAATGTGTCCATTTTAAAATGTTTATACTGGACAAATGTATTCAATTGTGTGAGATCTAAAATGATTCTACAACCCCCATCTTCCTTCGGTCTGGGGAAAATATTTGATACAATTGTTGTGGATCCTCTCCTGTTTTCTCAATAACTCCTTTCTCACACAAATTCTTAACCTCTTTTGTCAATTTGAATACTTTCAAGACTGAACATCAAAGAATGATTAGGCTTATTGTGTCCCAATGGATCCATACCTCCCTTTCATTATAAACATTCGGAGTCTACCACCAATCTGAGGTTCATCCAAACATCCTTCTTTAATAGGATAAAGTTTTTGTACCTCTCCAACTGGACGAAATGATCTCCTTTCCCAATAAATGGGTGTACATTCGGCTGTGCTGGCTGGTAATTCTTCCTTATCATACTCCTGCCTCGGCTCGTTCCAGCTCCAAAATCAAATCCCCTTCTCATATGACCAGCCTTTCTGGCCAAACTGAAGGGTTTCACAAGGCCAACAGTTTTTTCCCTCTTCATCCATTTCTTTAATTTGTTTAAACAGATTTCCTCTGAACAAATAACCAAGAGCTTGAACATTGCTTGCCCTGCACAACCCTGAAAATCTTGGATGTAAAAGAGGCCGAATGGCAATCTTCCATTTTATAATTTATCTCAAAATGAGTTGCCGAATAAGCCCAACATATGTTTATTCTGAACTTTGGTCATTCCACAACCTTCCAGCTTGTCTTTCAAAAGACAGCGATGCCAAAATTAGCTTGAGGATTCTTTGAATCGTAATTCCTGCGCCCGCATTATTGCTGACATTGGCGCCCAAAAAAGCCGGATTCACCATAGGTACCTTCTTTGAGGTACAATAAATAGGTGTTTTAATCCAAATCTGCTGTCTCAATCATAACAGTTTTTTTGAGGCAGGTGAGAGACCATATAATTAACATTGGCCGCCAGGTTTCCTTCCATGGCCTCACCGCCTCCTCCAGGTATAGTAACTTTGTGCCCCATCAGACACACCTGGATTTGTATTGTGGTGGGTACTTCTG
The DNA here is from genome assembly GCA_963514005.1 of Raja brachyura. Next base: position 39,391,658 of record OY740793.1, read on the forward strand.
ACCACAATAAATAAGTGTTTAAATCCAAATTTGCTGTCTCAACCATAACAGCTTTTTTGAGGCAGGTGAGAGGCCATATAATTAACATTGGCCGCCAGGTTTCCTTCCATGGCCTCACCGCCTCCTCCAGGTATAGTAACTTTGTGCCCCATCAGACACACCTGGATTTGTATTGTGGTGGGTACTTCTGACCACAAACACCACTTTCAGGGTCAGTCTCATACAGCCCTGGTACTCCTGAAACTTGTTCAAGGAGACTTCCTCCAGCCCAATCCCAGGCACTGGAGTTTCAATTCCCAATTCAAACTGGCACCATATTCATGATATGGAACCCCCTCAGGGGCTGCCTGGGAATATTCTGGGTACTTAGACCCTTGGTTGATATTGTTTGGAGTATTTTCTCCATTAGATCCATACTTAGCCAAAGGCTTTCCTTTCAGGATCTTTCAGAACCTCAGGCCTTTCAAGCTTTCCTTTTCCATTTTAGGCACTGGGTTTTCAAAGTTTTTGTTTGTGGAGCAACCAAAGGCTCACTAACGGGTATTTCAACGGCCACCGGTATCGGAACCGGCTCCGCAATAATCTGCTGTCCCGACTTTTCTACACCCCGGGACGCACGTTTTACCCGAGATTTTTTAAAACATTTTTATTTTTATTTTAACTCCTCCTGGTTTACCTACCAGCCTACGGAGTTTTTAGAAAACGCCCTGGAAGTAAAATAATTTTACTAACCTGCGGGCCGTTTCCTTACCGCTGTGTTGGAGCTGCGCTCTGCAGCTCTTCCTCTGCCTATAGCGTCGACGTAATGCCGATCCAGCGCCAGGCGGGGCTTCTTCACGTAGTCACTCACGTGACTCCGAAGTATAATAGGTTTAGGGGTCTTTTTTAAGTAAGAGTAATTAGATTAGGAGAGGACTTTCTACAGTTTGGAGTTGACGCCACTGGTGGTTTGTGTAAAGGGCCTGTCCCACTTAGGAGACGTAAACAGCAACCTCCGGTGACTTTGCCCGCCACCCAAAAAACAATCAAGGTCTCGAGGTGACCTGCAACCTCCTACCACCTCCCACGCATATGTTGAAAACCTTTCTCGACTATGAAGAAAACCGACATCCACTAGATCTGCGACTAAAAAATTATCGATTTTTAAAACGGCAACCTATTTTTAGTCGAGGCCGGTTTTAATCATGATGAAAAAATAGCAGCAACCTAGATGAAGCCTCAACCACGCGGAAACCACTTTTGATCGTTAGGGAGAGTGACCAAAACCTCCTGTGACGTCATGGAAACCTTGGGTGGCGGGCAAGGTCATGAGATGTTGCTCTTTAGGTCTCCTAAGTGGGACAGGCCCACAGACCAAAAGGTTTCAGAGTGATCGGAAAGATTAAGATTATGGTAGAGCTGCTGCCTAGCAGCGCCAGAGACCCGGGGTCTAACCTGACTACGGGTGCTCTCTGTGCAGATTTTGCATGTTCTCCCTGTTACTGCGAGGGGGTTTGGGTTCTTCCCACTTTCCAAAGATGTTCAGGCTTGTGGGTTAATTGGCTTCTGTAAATTGTCCTTAATGTAGCAATGTTACAAAATTTTGAGATTTTTAAAATCAAGTCTGCAATTTATCCCATCCGATAAAGCATAAAAAGAAGTTTAATTTGACACCTAATTCACTTTCATATCTTCAGTATTAAGAAAGTTATGACCATTTTCATACTCGGAAATTAGCATCTTGTTCCCCATTGCCTTTCAATTGACAAGCTGTGATCTAGACCAGTCAAAAGCCCATAACTTTCTTAAAAATTAAGAGAACTCAATGAAATTTTCAGTTATTATAGATTGAAGCATTCTGAAACAAATATGAAACAATCTTACTTGGATGACCTGAAATTAAAGCATATAATTAGTTAGTTATCTAATTGTAGCTAATTACAAAATTCAATGAGTAGATCTAAACATCTATCCATTTCTTAAGAAAAGATAAACTTTTTTTAAATTGCCTAAGTGTCCAAATAACATTCACACAATAATCCACAATATAACATAATTTTTAAATATCATTTTCATAAATTTATAGGCCAAATGGAAGGAATTTAGTGTTTAATGCCTGTAAATTAATGGCCATTTAAATCAACTAGCGAGTGGGTTTTAGTGGAATGCAGTGGATTAGAACGTTGCAGTTTGCGGTGAAGTCAGTATGAAAAATACAGCCGGTTCATACATTTTTTTTGTCCCCTTTTCGCAACATGAAAATGTGACTAAAGCCTACCTAAAAACCAAGTTTTTATGTAAAAATATACTGTGTAGCTTCTTTTATCCCCAACCTTAGGTCCGTTCCACTGTCATCATTCAGAGCTTTAGAAGATGATTTTTAAACTACTCTAGTTAATAAATAATCTAGCGTAGTTTAAAAATACCTTTATGAATGAAATGTCGGAGCGATTTCTCTTTAGCGACGAAATCGCCCGACATGGATTGACTTGGACTGCCGAGAAAAATCGGCATTTTAAACCCGCCCCCCTCTGAAAGGCGCCAAAGTCGCGCACACGGGGAGCGGCAGAACTGCAGCGCTGCTAAAGGTAGGTATTGTAACATACCTACTTAATGCCTAGGATAGAACTAGTGTACGGGAGATTGATGGGTGGTGTGGACTCGGTGGGCCGACGTGCCTGTTTCCACACTATATCTCTAAACTAAGCGAAACCAAACGATAAAAGAACAAACCTTTTGGGTTGCAGAACGTAGAACATTGAACAGTACATTACAGGAACGGGCCTGTTCCCACGAGTGCCTATAAACTAAACTAAAACTAAACTCATTAAGATGTCGGAATAGATGTTAGCTGCAATGACTGGGAAGGTGTGAAGGCAGAGCAAAACAGGGTAGTGTCAGAAAGAGGTCTTTTGGAGGCATTATGAGGGAATATATTAGAAGCATTAGGCCCAGAGGCTACTTCTATCCAAATCTTTCCACTGCGAAAGATATATGGTGAAGGGGGTAAAAACAAAATGCATCAGGCATCCTCGTGAATCCAGTAAAAATGTCTCTCCCTCCACAGCAAACAATGAGAATGCTGTCAGGCATCTGTGGGCTCCATCGGGAGATCACCAACCCGAGAGCACAGGAGGGAGCATTGGAACTGCGAATGGTTCAAGGTGATTAATGAGGAGAAAATATTTCTTCAAGACATAACTTCCTTTACTTCAATGTGAAAAGTTAACTTTTCCCAATGTTTACATTTCTCCTCCCATGAGATTTCTAAATAACAAAAACTGCTGTTTCACAGTCCACTTACACCAGCAGAAGAAATGAAGGATCCATGAACAAATGTTAAGTCACAAGTGTTTTATTGCCATGTGACCCAATGACATAAATGTATCCCAAAACAGAGCAATGAAATACTAAAGGGCCAGTCCCACTTGGTCATCATTTGCGCGTCACGCAGATGGCGCACAAAGATTTTGTGAATCCCAAAATCCTAGGGCGTCGCGCACAACCGCGCGTCACTACCTATGCCACCACGCCTCACCACGTGCCATGCGCGTGTAATGCACGCCATGCGCGCATCATGTTCGCGTCGTTCTATGCAGAGACTATGCAGTCGCCACATGGTCCCCACATGTTCGCGGGTTCTCGCCTTCATGGTCGTGAGGCGTTCCCGCATTCTGGGAACCAGTCGCGGCCTCTTTAAGGTCACCACAAAGTTTTCAACATGTTGAAAAATTAGTGGCGACCAGAATGAAGCCGCCATGGGGAGTTGCGAGAATTCTCGTGCCGTAGGTGGGTCGCCAGGAGGTCCTAGTGGGTTGCCAGGATGTCGAAGGCTCTCCTATGTTCTTGTAGTTTGTAGCCGGTGCTGACCGGTGAATTTCATTGGCTCATTGGGGGAAAAAAATGTAAGCAGTAGTTTTCAGAACCAAGGATAACTGGTAATGTTAAATGTCCGCCGAGCTTCACAGCCGTGTATCTCTGGCTTCTTAAAAGTTGTCTGGCTTCTTAAAAGTTGTCTCCACTTCCCCCTCCTTCTCCCCCTTCTCTCCCTTTCTCCCCCCACTTTCCCCCCACTCCCCCCCCCCCCTTTTAAAGGACTTACCGTAAAGTGTGCTTTAGCCATCTTAATTGCAGCGCCAACCTTCCTGTTCATCGCGGTGCGTGTCTGTATCACCTTGGCTTTGCACTGTGTGAATTTCAGGCAGCGCTCACCCCGCTTGCCCTGTCCCCTGCCTGTGATGTGTTTGTGTGTGTGTGTGTTTGTGTGTTCCACTCTGACAGTTGCCGTTCCAGTTGCCGGTTTCTCAGGTGACTGCCGGCAACTTGACAGTCGCTGCCAGTCACCTGAAAAATCGCCTAAATGGGATAGGCCCATAAGAATTCTCTGCCAGTGGAATTTTCTGCCATAGAAGGCAGTGGAGGCCAATTCATTGGATGTTTTCAAGAGATGTTTTGCTCTTAGGGCTAAAGGAATCAAGGGATATGGGGAAAAAGAAGAAATGGGAAACTGTTTTTAGATGATCAGCTATGATGATTTTGAATGGTGGTGCTGGCTGGAAGGGCCAAATGACCTACTCCTTCACCTATTTTTATATGTTTCTATGAGCTGTGAGGAGGATTCTATGAGGCTGCAGAGTGACTTGAATAGGTTGGGTGAGTGGGCAGATGCAATATAATATGGATTATGTTTTTATTGTTCAGTCAGTACATGTAACAAGTAAACAATGCCAAGCGCCTTTAGCTGAACACCTCCGCTCAGTCAGCCTAAACGTAACTGATCTGCCCTTTGTTAATCTCTTTACTCCCCCTCCCATTTCCACATTGACCTTTGTGTCCTGGGCCTCCTCAATTGTCAGAGTGAGGCCCAGTGGAAATTGGAGAAACAGCACCTCATTTTGTGCTTGGGCAGCTTACACCCCAGTGACATGGATATTGACTTCTCCAACTCCAAGTAACCCTTGCGTTCCCTCTCTCTCCATCCATCCCTCTTCCCAGTTCTCCGACCAGTCTGACTGTCCCCAATTACATTTTATCTCTATTTGCTTTGTTGTCACCTTATCCTTGCTAACAATGATTTATTTCACAATTTCCTTGAAATGCCTCTTTTAATGTCTTGTTTTCACACCTTACCGTTCATTATCTTTGTGTCTCCCTCTACCCTGACTCTTAGTCTGAAGAATGGTCTCGACCCACAACATCACCCACTCCTTCTCTCCAGAGATGCTGCCTGTCCCGCTGAGTTACTCCTGCATTTTGTGTCTATCTTCATTGACAATTAAACCGTCTTGACTCTTGACTTGGCCATAATTTTAATCACATTCTCCAAAGATAACCCGATGTTACTCAGTGTCAGGTTTGTTTGACTAAACTCTCATCTAGCACATTGAAATGTTTTAGTCAACTGAAGGCACAAGGTAAATTCAAATGGTTCTTATAATACAGGGAATTGAGGGTAGGGAATTGAGGAATGGTGTAGAACAGAGGGACCTAGGAATAACTGTGCATAATTCCCTGAAGGTGGAATCGCATGTAGATAGGGTGGTAAAGAAAGCTTTTGGTGTGCTGGCCTTTATAAATCAGAGCATTGAATATAGGAGTAGGGAAGTAATGTTAAAATTGTACAAGGCATTGGTGAGACCAATTCTGGAGTATGGTGTACAATTTTGGTCGCCTAATTATAGGAAGGATGTCAACAAAATAGAGAGAGTACAGAGGAGGTTTACTAGAATGTTGCCTGGGTTCCAGCAACTAAGTTACAGAGAAAGGTTGAACAAGTTGGGTCTTTATTCTTTGGAGCGCAGAAGGTTAAGGGGGGACTTGATTGAGGTCTTTAAAATGATGAAAGGGATAGACTGAGTTGACGTGGATAAGCTTTTCCCATTGAGGGTAGGGAAGATTCAAACAAGAGGGCATGACATGAGAATTAAGGGACAGAAGTTTAGGGGTAACATGAGGGGGAACTTCTTTACTCAGAGAGTGGTGGCTGTGTGGAATGATCTTCCAGCAGAAGTGGTGGAGGCAGGATCGATTGTAACATTTAAAAGTAAAGTGGATAGGTATATGGACGGGAAGGGTATTGAGGGGTATGGTCTGAGTGCAGGTAGATGGGACTAGGGGAAAATAAATGGTCAGCACGGACTGGAAGGGCCGAGAAGGCCTGTTTCCATGCTGTAATTCTTATATGGTTATATGGTTAATACAGTGTGAAATTTGCAGCTAACTACAAATGCCTTATGACATAAGAATGGGTTTGCAAAGTTTTCTTTGATTTGTGTCCAAGATAGTTCAGAAACATTTTTTTTAAAAAGCTACACAAACTTTCCAAAGACATGTTGTGGAGTCAAAGAGTTGAGCAGTATGGAGTCGTCAAGTCAAGAGAGTTTTATTGTCATGTGTCCCAGATAGGACAATGAAATTCTTGCTTGCTGCAGCACAACAGAATATTGTAAGCAGAATACAGAACAGTTCAGTGTGTCTATATAGCACAGACCATATATATACACATAAATAAACAGATAAAGTGCAATAGGCTGTTATAGTTCAGAGTTTGTTTGAAGTTGTGTTTAATAGCCTGATGGCTATGGGGAAGCAGCTGTTCCTGAACCTGGATGTTCCAGATTTCAAGCTCCTGTACCTTCTTCCTGATGGCAATGGAGAGATGAATGTGTGGCCAGGATGGTGTGGGTCTTTAATGATGTTGGCAGCCTTTTTGTGGCAGCGACTGCGATAGATCCCATTCAATGATGGGGAGCTCAAAGCCGATGATGGACTGGGCAGTGGTCACAACTTTCTGCATTATTTTCCGCTCCTGGACGTTCAAGTTGCTGAACCAAACCACGATGCAACCAGTCACTATGCTCTCTACTGTGCACCTGTAGAAGTTCGAGAGAGTCCTGCTTGACATACCAACTCTCCGTAATCTTCTCAGGAAGTTGAGGCACTGATGTGCCTTCTTTTTTAATTGCATCAGTGTGCTGGGAGCAGGAAAGATCTTCGAAAATATGCACGCCCAGGAATTTGCAGTTCTTGACCATTTCCACCATCATCCCATTGATATAAACGGGATTGTGGGTCCCTATCCAACCACTTCCAAAGTCCACAATCAGTTCCTTGGTTTGGCTGGTGTTGAGAGCCAGGTTGTTCTCCTGGCACCATTTGGTCAATCGGTCGATCTCACTTCTATACTCTGACTCATTACCATCAGTGATTCGTCCCACAACAGTGGTGTGGTCGGCGAACTTGTTGATGGAGTTCGCACTATGTTCGGCTATGCAGTATAGAGTGAGTACAGCAGGGGGCTGAGCACACAGCCTTGAGGTGCTCCTGTGCTGATTGTTATTGAGGATGACACATTTCCACCAATACGGACAGACTGTGGTCTGTGGATGAGGAAGTCGTTAATCCAATTGCAGAGGGATGCGCAGAGACCCAGATCTGAGAGCTTGGTAACCAGCTTGGAAGAGATGATTGTATTAAACGCCAAGCTGTAGTCAATGAATAACAGCCTGACATATGAGTTTTTGTTGTCCAAGTGGTCCAGATCAGAGTGGAGAGCCAATGAGATAGCATCCACTATTGATGTGTTATGGCGGTCGATCGTCATTGAGGCACGTCACCTTGCTCTTCCGGCTCTTCTTGGGCACTGGTATTATTGCTGCCCTTTTAAAGCAGGTGTGAACCTCAGATCTCAGAAGTGAGAGGTTGAAAATGTCCGTAAAAACTCCAGCCAGTTGGAGCTAAAAACTCCAGCACAGGTTTTTAGAACTTGACCGGGTATACCATCAGGTTCAGGCGCTTTCGAAGAGTTCACCCCCCCTGAAGGATCTTCTGACGTCGGCCTCTGTGACTGTGACTGAAATGCCATCACAGCCAATGGGGGCTTGGGAAGGCCCATCGGCCCATCTTGTCCTTGCCAAGCAATTTGGCCTTCAGGGCTAGCGCCATTTGCCTGCATTTGGGTCATAGCCCACTAGATACTTCAGAGATACAACGTGAAAACAGGTCCTTCAGCCCAACAAGTCTGCACTGACGAGCGATCTCTTCCTACACTAATTCTATGCTAAACACTATGGCCAATTTTACCAGAGCCAATTAACCTACAGACCTGTACGGGAGTGTGGGAGGGAAAACCCGTGCGGTCGTCCTCTCTGTATATCTGTCCAAAATGGAAATATAATAAGAATTATCAATTAAAAAGACAGATTTTTTTGTTCAATGCAGTGTTATATTAACAAGATATTAAAGGATTTTACCCACTCCACACAAGCTGAACATTGACTCACATGTTAATGATAATTTAAAATGATTTGGTTTGTTTGCTAATTCACAGCATCATTCGGAAAGTGTAATAGCATATCTTTCCATGCATCAGATTTTCAGCACGATATGTCTCTCATCGCCATACACAAATAAATTTAAATAGTTCCTATTAGGCCATGTGTAATTTTAATTCGACATAGATTGTAATGAAAATTATTCCTTGATGTAGTGATTATGATGAATAGGAATAAATGGTTAAACTTTAGTTAAACAGTTTCAAAATTGGAGTAAATGAAAATAACTGTGAAATTATATCAGCAATGCTATTTGTGGAGTCAAACATCATTAAAGGAGATATCTATGACCCTTGTGTAACCATTGCCGCAGGTTTGTGTCAACAAGTCTTTGCTCTTGACTCTCCCTTAATTATCACGTGTACCAAGGTCCATTGCAATTCTTTTTTTGCATGCAGATCAGCTAGATAATTGCCATCCATGTACATTGCAGTGCATTTAGTACATCCCCAACTACTGTAAGCACAGAATGCATAGAAATTGCCCACTGAGTCCTGATGCGAGTCTCCAGGGTTTGGTGCCATTTTTACCGTCCCAGCTGCAGCTGGCCATAAGGGCCCATTGCAGCCTTCGCCTCCATTCGGATCATCCCGTGACCCGCCTGGACACTTTCAGCTGTTGTGTCCCGGGTGCTGCTTCCCGTGGCCGACCCTGAGGGTGCGGAAGGTAGGATCCCCAGTTCTTCTTATTGGCTCTTTTATCTAGCATCCACTGCCATCGCTGACTCCTCTCTGGTTCGTTGTCCTCCGCTGACTCGTCTCCTGCTTCCACTGCCGGGATACTGCTACTAAGCTACTTGATCACCCATACCATCCCATCCCTGACATGACATTAGTCAGGCAGAAAACAAATGTTTAGAAAACAAGGAACTGCAGATGCTGGTTTACAAAAAAAAGACACAAGGTGCTGGAGTAACTCAACGGTTCTGGCAGCATCTCTGGGGAACATGAAGAGGCGGCATTTCAGGCTTGCTTTGTTTGCTAATTCACGGCATTCATGGAGAATTCATGAAGAATTCAGGAGAATCCATGAGAATCCAAATCCATGGAGAACATGGATAGGTGACGGATTCGATGGATAGGATTTTAATCTAGGTTGTAGGGAGTGCACAAGAAAGTTGGATAATATAGAACTTGTGTGAATGAGTGATCGATGGTCGGTGTGAACTCGATGGGCCAAAGGGCCTGTTTCCCTGCTATGTCTTTCCATAAACACGAACAAAACATTTCAGATGTGGCATTAAATTTGCGTGAAAAAACTTGCGTCATAATTTGTGTGAAAAATATCAACAATTGTTTTCAACAAGCATTTTTTAATGCACGTGCAGATGACGTAGCTTTGCATCACAGACCATGGTCCACTTTCGAACAATGCACCATCTGTAATGCAGAGCCGCATGTACTAAATGCACTGCAATTAGTCATTGAGGTTACTTCATTAGCACATCCTAAACTCTGCCACAAGTTTATAAGTTCCAGGACTACAATGGGGCCAATCAGCCCATCGTCGACTCCGCCATTCAATCATGGCTGATCTTTCTCTCTCAACCCCATTCTCTCGCCTTCTCCCCATAACTCCTGACACCCTGACATGGGGAGCAAGGTCATCAGAATGGTGAGATCCCCTCCAAGTCATCCATTATTTTGGCTTGGCTAGGCATCACCATTCATTCTTCATCAGATCCTGGGAATCCATGGCCAATAACACAGTGGAGTCCTTTAACCGGGAGCATTTTAAGAAGGCGACCCACTGCCACCTTTACAAGGACAAGTTTAGTTTAGTTTAGAGATATAGCGTGGAACCAGGCCCTTTGACCTACCGAGTCCGTGCCCATCTGCGATCGCCCATACACTAGTTTTATCCCACACACTACGGATGATTTACAGAAGCCAATTCACCTACAAACCTGCACGTCTTTAAACCAGAGCACCCGTAACAAACACAAGTGGTCACAGGAAGAACGTACAAACTCCACACAGACAGCACCCAAGATTAGGATTGCACCCGGGTCTCTGGTGCTGTGAGGCAGCAACTCTACCGCTGCTCCACCGTGCCACCCATAATAAAAGCTGACCCAGCTAGAAATGTCCTCATCGCATGAATGATTAAAAGAAAAGCAACGGATAAGGCAGAATGTCCAGGTTCCTAAGGAAGCATATCTCTGGTGAAATTGGAGCTTATTACTAACATGACTCTGATTAAGACAAGCAAATACCCATGGCCAAATATTAGAAATAAAAACACTAAGAGTATTCAGCAGCTCATTCCCACAGAGAAGTAAAGTTGGCGATTCGAGACTTTTGATCATATTCAAAGCCAGCAAGGGATCATATTTTTGATGAAGGAAGTGAAAGTAATTCTAGGGGTAAAGTCATGGTAGTCTAAGGATTTAAGGTGATTTGCAAAAGAATCAGAGCTCGTAATAGGGAACTTTTTTTGTGCAGTAGGATTTTGTGATCAGGATCACGCTTCCTGGTAAGGATGATACAAGCCGATTCAATAGGAAATTGGTCTGATTGCCAAGAAAGACCAGGAGAGTGGGAATATTAGCTGACAATAATATTATGAGAACATAGATAAGGTAGACAGTCAGAACTTTATTCTCAGAGTGGAAATGCCAAAGACTAGAGGGCATAAGCTTTAAGGTGAGAGGGGCAAAGTTTCCATGAGATGTGTGGGGCGAGTTTTTTTACAGAGATGGTGGTGAGTGCCTGGAATGCGCTGCCAGGGTTGGTGGTGGAGGCAGATACAATAGTGACTTTTATGAAGCTAGTGGGTAAGCACATTGATATGCAGCAAATGGAGGGATATGGTCCATGTGCAGGCAAATGAGATGAAATTAATCTTGCATCATGTTCGGTACAGACATTATGGGCCGAAGGGCATGTTTACATACTATAATTTTTATGTTATGTTCCGAGAGTAACCATCTGACAATCACAGTGGGCCAAATGGCCTCTTTCTGTGCAATAAGATGCTATGAACCTTCACGATTCTATATGCAGCCTCTAAAATTATAATCTGTGTTTAACTTGTGCTCCAACACGAGACAATGGCACAAGTTCTGTTTTAGAGAATTTGAAGAGATGTTACAACAAGGAATCAGAGGCTTGATTAAAGAGGCCAATTTGTTCTTTTAAAAATAAATGGGGGCGAGGCAGTTGTGCAGCGGTAGAGTTGCTGCCTTACTGCCTGACTACGTTCGATCCTGACTACGGGTGCTGTCTGTGCAGAGTTTGTATGACTTCCCTGTGTCTGCGTGGGTTTTATCCAGGTGCTCCGGTTTCCTCACACGTTCCAAAGACGTAGAGATTTGTAGGTTAATTGGCTTCTGTAAATTGTAAATTGTCCCAAATGTGTAGGATAGTGCTAGTGTATGGGGTGATCTCAGTGGGCCGAAGAACCTGTTTCCACACTGTATAACTAAAGTCTAAAGTTTAAAGGTCACTTTTATAAAGCATCTTGGAGCAGGCGAGGACGGTTTACAGAGAGAGTTTCAGTGCTCAGCCTTAGGCAGTTGAACGCATCGCTGTCTAGTTGGAGCCATTTAAAATTAGTGATGACATTTCCATTTGCATATTTATATTTAATGATTTATAATGTGTAATTATATATTTACTCCTAATAAATTTACATAGTCTATTCTTCATTTGTACATGTTTGATTTCAGCTCATTGCTAATTCAATTTCTTTGCAAGCGAATAGACTTTTTTGACGCAAGCAGACTAAATAAATCTCTGTAAATTGCTACAATTATACAATTTGTTATATTTAGCTTTATATTACACATATTACACGAAACACGTGGCATCCTAAATCTGTCTGTAATGGGAAAAAATTACATGGTACATATTCTATTGATTCACTTACCCGGTAAGTAACCTGACCATCCTCATCACCTGAGTTATGATTCCTACAGACAACGATTGCGACGATTGCATGTTCAGCTGCATATTATTTATACTTCTACTGGCTCCAGTTCCCAGTGTCAAATCTGTCAAAGCTGCCCCTCTCGTTTCAATGCTGTGCAGATTTATAGGTTAATTGGCCATCTGTAGATTGCCCCTAGTGTGTAGGGAGTGGATACGAGAGTGGGATAAAATAGAAAACACAATGTGCTGGAGTAACTCAGCGGGTCACACAGCAGCTTTGGAGTACATGGATAGGTGACGTTTCCCTTCTTCAGTGGCTGCCTGACTCGCTGAGTTGCTCCAGCACTTTGTAAATCAGCATCTGCAGTTCCTTGTATCTGGGATAACATCAAACTAGTGTGAATGGTGATCGATGGTCAGCATGGACTTGGTGGGCTGAAGGGTCTGTTTCCAAACTGAATCTTTCAAATCAATTCAATTAATTTCAATTCAATTCAATTATTTGTGTGATATAATTTTTGAAATCATGTCCCTAATTATCCATGGAAATTGGTTGTCATGGGTAGTTTTGTACAACGGAGTGGCTTGCTAGATTATTGCAGGTAAGAGTTAACTTCAGTGATGAATGTCTAGAGGTACTTTGCACATGGGCCAGATTGAGTCAAGAGTCAAGAGCCAAGATCAACAAAGGGTCGGGCACAGTGGCCCAGCGGTCAAGTTACTGGTTCACCCAGAGACCTGGGTTCATTCCTGACTACAGGTGCTGTCTGTATGGAGTTTGCATGTTCTACCTTTAATTCTGTGGGTTTTATCTGGGTGCTCCAGTTTCCCCCCCACACTCCAAAGACTCCAGGCTAATTTGAAGGTTAATTAGCTTTAGTAAGTTGTAAACCTGTCCCCAGTGTTTGTGGGTTAGTATATAGGGACCAGTGGTCGGCACATACTCGGCGGGCCGAAGGGCCTGTTTCTGTGCCATATCTCTGAAGTCTAAAGTCTACAAGTAAAAGTGCATATTTATATTAATCCCATTTACCAGCATTTGGTCCAAAGTCTTCTCTATCTTGGCAATGCAATTTCATGTTAGATCCTAAAATGTTGTGAGAATTGTGGCACCGACCACCCTGTGATATGTTTCAGATACCAGCCACGCTTTGGATGAAAAAGTCCTTCTACAAATCCCCTCTAAACAATGTGTTATTAAACATCAGGATCAAATGAGAGAAAAAGTAGAATCCCCTTTAGTCCCTGATCTGAGCGTCAGCTTCCATTAAGTGCCGAGCCCTCTTTAGGCTTTAAACTTTAGAGATACAGCGTGGGAACAGGCTCTTTGGACCACTGAGTCTGTGCCGACCAACGGTCATCCCATACACTGGGACTATCCTACACACTAGGGACAATTTCCAATTTTACCAAAGCGAATTAACCTACACGTCTATGGAGTGTGGGAAGAAACTGGAGCGCTCGGGGAAAACCCACCCGGGAGAACATACAAACTCTGTACAGACAGCACCCGTAGTCAGGGTTGAACCAGGGTCTCTGCCGCTGTAAGGCAACAACTCTACCGCTGTGCTGCCTCTTGTGCGGGGTTCCAACCCAAAGATCCATTCTGTAGCGTTGAGAGCCGTTGACATAAATCAAGGCTGATGCTGCCTGGAGAAAAGACAGATATTGTTTGCGAGGCTTTAAATTATGAAACTTGGTGATTGTGCCTGGAATCTATCAGTTCAGAACAGACCATTATAAATAGATGCATGTTATTCCAGTGCACAGAGGTAGCAAGGAAAAACACAGTGCATTGACAACAGCAGGCTCAATAAGATCTATAAGTACACCATATGGGAAAAAAAGATTTTAGAAACACGTAAAATAGTCATAGAATTATAGTCATATAGTGTGGAAACAGGCCAATCGGCCCAACTTGCCCATGCTGACCAACGTGCCACATCTACACTGGTCTCACCTGTAGTCCGTGCTTGACCCATAACCCTGTAAACCTATCCTAACCGTGTACCTGTCCAAATGTCTCTTAAACATTTTAAACAATGTTCTAGATTCTAAAAATAGAATTTTGAAGCCATGCAAAATATTTTACCGGCAATTCTTGTTCTTGTGTAGGAAGGAACTGCAGATGCTGGTTTATACCAAAGATAGACACAAAATGCTGGAGTAGCTCGACAGGTCAGGTAACATCTCTGGAGAAAAGGAGGTTTTGGGTCGGAACCCTTCGGATTCTTTTACTTTATTGGAGAATACACCACCACAGACAAAGAAGTCGGAGAGGAGTAAAGGGATCCCACCAGTATTCACATCTTCCCATCTTCACCCCTTTCCACTTTCAGTAGAGATTGTTTCTTCTTTCAGCAACTCCTTGGTTCACTCATCCCATCCCACCCAAACCACCACGTCCCCAGGTACTTTTCTCTGCAACTGCAAGAGATGCAGCCACTGTCTCTTTCCCTCCTCCCTTGCCTTCATCCAGGGACCACCACAGTCCTTCCAGGTGAGACAGAGGTCCCCGTGCACCTTCTCTAACCACATCTACTGCAACTGGTATTCCTAATGTAGGCTGCTATACATCGGTGAAACCAAGTGTAGACGCAACATTGTTTCGCTGAACACTTATCGTCAAGGGCTATGGAATCGCCCGTTTGCTAACCATTTTGACTCCCCTACCCAATCCCACACTGAATTTTCTGTCCTGGGCCTCTTCCATTGCCAGAGTGAGGCCACACGCAAACTGGAGGAACAGCACCTCATATTCCTCTTGGGGAGCTTACAACCCAATGGTACGAACATTGAATTCTCCAATTTTTGATATTCAACTTTTCACAAACCACTCTCCTCCTCTCTCAACTCCTTCCCCTCACTCTTCCCCTGTGCCCCTCCTGCGGGTGGTAAAGACATTCCCTCCCAGCGGCAGAGACTGGGGTTCGATCCTGACCGAATATGGGGAGAATGAAATTGTATTTGATTCAGGTAGGACTAATGTAAAAAATGGGTATGTAGTGGTCATTGTGGACATGATGGGCTGAAGGGCTTGGTTCTATGCTGTAACTCTCTGTGACTTTGACTTATGGGCCTGTCCCACTTAGGCAACTTTTAGGCGACTGCATGAGACTATGAGGTCGCCACATGGTTGCCACATGTTCGCGGGTGGTTGCCGGGGAGTCTCCTTCATGGTTGTGAGGAGTTCCCGCATTCTGGGAACTAGAGGCGGCCTCATTATGGTCGCTGTGAATTTTTCAGCATGTTGAAAAATTAGCGGAGACTAGAATTAAGCCGCCATGGTGGGTCGCCAAGAGGTCCTAAGGTTCTCTAAGGTTCTTGTAGATTGTAGCCGGTGCTGACCGGTGAATTTTATCGGCTCATTGGGAAAAAAAATGTGAGCAGTAGTTTTCAGAACCAAGGATAACCGACCGGTATTGTTAATGTCCGCCGAGCTTCACAGCCGTGTCTCTAGCTTCTTAAAAGTTGTCTCCACTCCTTCTCCCCCCTTCCTCCCCCTCTTTTAAAGGACTTACCATACATTATGCTTTAGCCGTCTTTTTACAGCGCCAACCTTCCTGTTAATCGTGGTGTGTGTCTGTTTCACCTTGGTTTTGCACTGTGTGAATTTTTTAGACAGCGCTCCCCCGACTTGCTCTGTCCCCCGCCTGCATAACAGGCTGGTGAAAGAAGCATTATGTTTTTGTGTGTGTTCCACTCTGACAGTCGCTGTTCCAGTTGACGGTTCTTCAGGCGACTGCCGGCAACTTAACGGACGCTGAAAAATCACCTAAGTGGGACAGGCCCATAAGTCATATCCTGTGAGTAGAATTGAAAAGCAGAGGGGTCATGTTCAACTTAAATTGAATCTTGGGAACACCAGAAAACCAAACACATTTAGGGGTTCTACACTAGGAAACTTTTCGGCGTACTTCAGAGCTTCAAAAGGCCAAACACAAGGATGACGCCAGTACCGAGGAGTTTCAACATCAGTATTGTAGTACTACGACCTCATAGTTCGATCCTGACCTCAGATGCTGTCTGTGTGGAGTTTGCACATTCTCCCTGTGAGCACTTGGGTTTCCTCTGGGTGCTCCGGTTCACCCCCCACATCCCAAAGATGTGCGGGTTTGTAGGTTAATTGGCCTTCTGCACACTGCCCCCTCGTGTGTAGGAAGTGGATGAGAAAGTGGGATAACAAAGAACTGGTGTGAACGGGTGATCGATGGTTGGCGTGGACACTGGCATGGGCCGAAGGGCCTGCTTTCCATGCTGTATCTCTAAACTAATCAAGTCTGCATGTCCTACTCCATCTCTAGACAAGAGAGGACTCAATAAGATTTAAGCTAAAAGGATATACATACATGGGAACATAGATCTCATGTGGAGTACATATGCCAACATGCCAACGTAGATTTAAATTAGTTAGCAATAAATATGGTGGGGAATTCAAGCATTACTTTACACAGGGCATCATTTAAAATATTGCCACAGAATATTTAAAGTCTATTTTGGAGATTGTGGGGAACACAATTTAACATTTCATTGTAATGACGTTACCCCCAACACAGCTGTGTTGCCTCAAAGTACTGCACTGGAATGTCTGTCGTGGTTTTTGTGCACGTCCCAGTAGTCCCAGGAGTGGGATTTGAACCTACGACCTGCTGGTTTGGAGACATGAATGCAATCAGCCACCTGTGAGGAGTCAAAGTACAATGAAACAGAAGAAATATGATGCTTCAGAAGAAGCAGTAGGCAAAGAATAGAGGGCAGTTATTAGCCTGGGAGTCGGAAACAAGTTTCAACTTGGACGAGCTAATATCCCATCAGAGGGAAAATGGTCTGATGGTTTACTGTTTGGGAAATTCACAAGGGAACAGCATGCAATGTTGAACAGAGAACAAAGCAAGAACATCAATGAGTTGCTTAGCTGCAAAGTGTCCACTTTCCATTCCTGAGACCAAACACAATGTACTGGAAGAATTCAACGGGTCAGATAGCATCTGTGGAAAGAATGGATAGGAGATGTTTCAGTCCCATCAAGCTGATTATTCCAATTAGTCTGAAGAAGAATCCTGACTCAAAATGTTACTTGTCCTTTCCATTCACGGATAGTGCCTGAGCCGCTGAGTTCCTCTTGATCTTATAGAGGTGTATGAAATCATGAGAGGAATAGATCGGGGAGACACACAGAGACTATTGCCCAGAGTAGGGGAATCGAGAACCAGAGGACATAGGTTTAAGGCAAGGGAGGGGAATATTTAATAGGAACCTGAGGGGTAACTTTTTCACACAAAGGGTAGTGGGTGTATGGAACGAGCTGCCGAAGGAGATAGTTGAGGCAGGTACTATCGCAACGTTTAAGAAGCATTTAGGCAAATACATGGATAGGACAGGATTAGAGGGATCTGAGCCAAACACAGGCAGGTGGGACTAGTGTAGATGGGACATGTTGGTCGGTGTGGGCAAGTTGGGTGGAAGGGCCTGTTTCCATGCCGTATGTTTCCATGACTCTATGAATTTAAGACTCCAGCACTTTGTCTTTTGCTCAATATTTCAGCATCTGCAGTTCCATATGTCTCCAATCCTGAGAGAATGGGTCTGTTAGTGAACAATGCCGCATCTCTGAGACACAAAGAACTGCAGATACTGGAGTGCTGGAGTAACTCTGCGGGTCAGACAGTATCTCTGGAGAACATGCATAAGTGATGTTTCGCGTCGGGACCTTTCTTCAGGAAGAAAGGTAATTGTAAGAAATTAAAGGTTTCAGTTCCCTCGCCCCCCCCCCCCCCCCCCAAATATAACGTGGTCATTCTGTGGAACTGTAGAACATTAAGGACAGCAGCAGCTCCGAAAGAGTTCAAATCTAATAAGTGGATGTAATTTATTGTTGATTAAAATATAATTAGCAGCTTTGTGAGTCTCCTTAACAAGGGCACATAGGGCTTGAAGCAAAATATCATGAAAAAAGCAGCGAGAATTTAACAGAGCTAGGTTTGTTACAGAGATTGCAATAAGAAGTCTTATTTCATGAAAAGGCACCGTCAGTTAATTTAATTTTACCTCGGTTATTTGATGTTTTAATTAATTTGATAGCGGTTCTTCACGTTAGTGAGGTAACTAAACTGGATTTTAAATGTAAATTTCAAAATAAATGAAAGGCATGAAAGAATTGGGTGTGAAGCAGAAACTAATTAAGTAGTGGGCAACAGCATCAGAATTGTTTAGTTTTAGTTAGAGATACAGCATGGACACAGGCCCTTCGGCCCACCGAGTTCGCACCGACCAGCGATCTTGGTACATTAACACAATCTGACACACACTAAGGACAATTTACAATTTTTACCAAACCCAATTAACCTCCAAACCTGTCCGTCTTTGGAGTGTGGGAGGAAATTGGCGCACCCAGAGAAAACCCATGTGGACACGGGGAGAACGTACAAACTCCTTACAGACAGCACCTGATGTCAGGATCAAACCTGGGTCTCTGGTGCTGTAAGGCAACAACTCTACCACTGTGCTGCCCAAGGTCTACAGTACCCGGTGTTCTGAGATATTCTCCCATCAAAGTACAAAGGGAGAGGGGGAAAATTGTTTTGTGTTTTATTGTCATATGTTCCAGATAGAACAATGGAGTTCTTAAAGGTCAGCACAGGAATGGGAAGAGGGGTTAAAATGTTTTGCAACGGGGGGATCGCATAGGCCAAGGCGGATGAGTGCAAGTGTTCAGCGAAACGGTTGCCCACGCTTGATCTCGCCGATATATAAGAGCCCACACCAGGAGCACTGGATGCAGCAGATGAGGTTGGAGGAGGTGCACGTAAACCTCTGCCTAACCTGAGAATAGACAATAATCACAGAGGCACAGAAGAAAAGATGCTTCGGGGTCCCTGGATCAAGTCGAGGGAGGAGATATAAGGATCTCTTTTCTTTTGTGCCTCTGCAATTGGCATTGGCTCTCATTTGGGAGGAATGTCAGACGACCTTTCAGTTCTTCCCAGAGACTCACCTGCCATTTTAACCTTTGTCGGTGCCACAAAGGCTTGACTTCATGGCTTGTCCCTCCATACCCGGTGCACTTCTGTAGTGACTAAGACACGCAGCTGCACTCTTGCAAAGCTGTCAGACACCGTGGGGAATGATCAGTAAGATCTAAGTTTGCATTCCAATGACAAAATAACAATTAATTAATCTCAAACACCCTTAGCTCAGCTATCCACAGCTGTTACTTTAATGAGAATTTGATTTGCAAAGGTACAAATTTAACTCGTTAATGAAAAGGTTTAAAGCTAAAAACCATGGTTGCGGCTCAGGGTGGTATGTATTGATTAGATAAAGCCTGTCCAAACTTAATGCTGACACATAGAACATATGTTCGATGATTGTCAAACAGAAAATATAGAAGCAACAACAGACTCTTGAAGAACCTGTGTCTAGTTTAGTTTAGCTCAGTTTAGTTTAGTTTAGCGGTACAGTGTGGAAACAGGCCCTTTGGCCCACCAAATCCACACTGACCATCGATCCGCCGTTCTCACAAGTGGTATGTTATTCCACTTTCTATCTGCTCCCTACACGCTTCGAGCATTTTACAGTGGTCAATTAACCTACAAACCTGCATGCTTTTGGCATTTGGGGGCAAACAGAAAGAACATGCAAACTCCACACAGACAGCACCCATGTTCAGGATTGAACCCGGGTCTCTGGCGCTGTGGGGAAGCAGCTCTACCTGCGGCTTATAATTTATAACATCTCACAGAATCATAGAGTCATACAGCAGGAAAACAAGATCTTTGTCCATGCTAAGCAAGAAATTTTCCAGCAATGGCCTCTGGCTGGGTGACCAAAATAGACCACGATACTCCAAGTGGGGCCTCACCAAAATCATCTCCTTATGTGTCATGCTGGCAAATTGTGCCTTCATTTCCCTGGAATATTTTACTTCATTTGAAGACAATATACAATAAAAACAAGGTGTTGAACATTTTCTGCAGGTCAGGCACCATGGAGGGTGAAACTAAGTTAATGTTTCATAGTGACATAGAAATACAGAAAATTAAGAGAGGCATCAACAGGGTGGATAGTCAAAATCTTTTCCCTGTGGCAAGGGAGAAGGCAGGAGAATAGGATTGAGAGGGAAAAATAGATCAGCCATGATGGCGGAGTAGACTTGATGGTACGAATGGCCTAATTCTGCTCCTGTAACATGAACTTCATGACTTATCATAATGTGTTTTAAGTTGCAGAGCATGGGAGGGGAGAGTGAGGAGAGGGAGAGATCAAAAGAGCAAATGTGATAAAGACCAAAATTCAGGTGACACATATGCCATTAGCATTGACTGGGAGTGGGTAATGAATACTTTTTAATCATAGCTGTTCTTGTAGTAATTCAAAAATTATTTCCCTTAACAATCGAATTGTCAATAATAGTGACACATGCAACACCATCCACCTCCTGCATTCAGTAATGATCAAAGCTTCAGTAACTCTATATATCATTTGTTTTGCAGTCTAATCAAGTGAAGGAAATGAAATGTCTTTTGATGGCACACAAATTAATATAGGTCCCTTCAAACAGAGTCAATGGATCACTTGGACATTCTTGGTTGCATTTGCATTATTTGTTCTCCACTGCTGACCGCTGACAAGGCACAGATTGGCCATCGACAGTCATTCAGCGAAGCCCCCTCGATATACAACCTACCTGAAGTGTCATTGATCTTTTCAACTGTGAAATGGATGTTATGTACAGAGACTTGCACCTCTCAGCCTCATTAAACACATTCCACAGCATGTATGACACCATCGCTGTACCATTCACAAGATTAACTGGATATCTGAGCAGTAAAAAATAATGGAAACTTTGAATCAATAAACATTAGGGAGTTACAATAGTGCATCCATCCAGCTTCACTAGTATTTACTTTATGGTGACAGGACTGAAAACTCTAAGCCACAATCATTATGTCGCTGTTGCCTGTATTTTTTTTTCATTAAAAACGTCTCTTTACGAGGATGTTGCCAGGACTTGAAGGTCTGAGCTATAGGGTAAGGTTGGTCAGGCTAGGACTTTATTCTTTCATCTTTACTTTAGACTTACAGGTTTACTTTAAGGCTTACTTTAGGCTTTAGGCTTACAGATTATACAGAGATACCAGATGGAAACAGGCCTTTTGGCCCACCGAGACCATGCCGACAAGCACTATCCCACACACTAGGTACAAATTTACAATTTTTACTGAAGCCAATTAACTTACAAACCTGTACATCTTGGGAGTGGGTGAGGAAACCGGAGGACCCAGAGGAAACCCATGCAGGTCACAGGGAGAACGTATTAACTCCATATAGACAGCACCCATAGTCAGGATCGTCAGGTATTTGGCACTGTAAGGCAGCAACTCTACCGCTGCGCCAATGTACAGCCCCTATTCCATGGAGTGCAGGAGACTGAGGGGTGATCTTGGAACATAGAACATAGAATGATGACTAGTTAAATGGCTCTTGTCTGCCTGTGCATGTTCCATATACCTCTATTCTCTGCAATTCTATGTACCTATCTAAAACCATCTTAAACGTCCTTGCCCCCCCCCCCCCCCCCCCACGGCCTACAAGCAGGATTGGTGCGGCCTTTCCTGCCAGACCGGACCAAGCTTGAGCTGCGGCGGCGAGGCGCTGGAAACATTGTGGATCGGGCGAGGCCTTCCTGGGATCGCCACTTGGAGGTCTGGAGTGCTGGGCCGCTGCTCCAACATCGCGGAGCTGTGGGTGCGGATCTCCCAACGTGGGCGGCGCTGACTTTAACATCGCGGAGTCCTGGGACCCTTTGCCGGGCGGCCTGTGGGCATCGGGAGCCGTGGACTCCGGTGGAAGGTGGCAGACGAGAGGTTCCCAGCAAGAGGGCCCGAACATCGGGCCGCCCATAGCGGCGACTACGGGGTGCTCGGGAGGCCCCGACCACGGGTGAACATTGGGGAACATCGGCGAGGAGGTTGACTGGACTTTGGTTCCTTCCCTCACAATGGGGAACATTGATGCTGCTGTGGGGATGCTTGTGTTGTGGACTACTGTGTTCTGTGTTTTGTGTTTTGTGTTTTTTTATTTTTTATTTTTTGTATGACTGTAAGGGAAAAAATAATGTTACTGTCTCTTCATTGAAGACAATGACAATAAATTAAATCAAATCAAAAACGCCACTATCATATCAGCCACAATTGCCAATGTGTTTCAGGCACCCCCTCTCACCTTATAGGTATGCCGTCTAGTGTTGGACACTTCTACCCTGGGAAAATGTTTCTGACTTTCTACCCTATCATTGTCTCTCATCATTTGATATGCTTCTATCAAATCTCCCCTGGACCTCTGATATTCCAGAGAAAACAATCCAAATCTATCCATTCTCTCCCTCTTGCTAAAACCCTCTAATCCAGGCAGCATTCTGACAAACCTCCTTTGCACCCTCTCCAAAGCCACCAGCTTTCCTGTAATGGGGTGATGAGAACTGCTTGCAATACTCCAAATACAGCCAGACCAAAGGCCTACAGCGCGGCATCATTACTTCCTGATTCTTATATTCAATGCCCCTAGCAATGAAGGCAAGCATGCCATTCACCTTCTTTACCACTGTTATGGGTCTTGCCGTTAACTGTACACTCTCTCATTACATTCAACCTCTCACCTCTCAACCTCTCACACACCTCACACTTGCTCGGGTTAAACTGCATCTGTCATTTCTCTGCCCATTTCTGCAGCTGATCTGTATCATGCTGTATCTTCTGACAGCATTCCTCACTGTATGCAACTCCTCCAGTTTTGGTGTCAGCGAACGTACTCACCAGCCTATCTACATTTACGTCCAAATCATTTATTTATTTATTTATTTATTTATTTATATATCACAAACTGCAGAGGTCCCAACACAGATCCATGCAGAACACCACTGGTCACAGATCTCTAGCCATAATATCTACCTTCCACCACAATCCTCCGTCTTCTATAAATAAGCCAATTCTGAATCCATACGATGAAGTCATCATGAATTCCAAACAACTTAATCTCTGGAATAGTCTACCATGAACCTAAACAAAGGCCTTACTAAAATCCTATCTCAAGGAACTCTCTCCAATAGTCTGATGAAGGGTCTTGACCTGAAACATCACCCATTCCTTCTCTCCAGAGATGCTGCCTCCCGCTGAGTTACTCCTGCTTTTTGGGCCTATCTTACTAAAATCCATGTATACAACATCCACCACCCTATTCGTCAATATTCTTTGTTACCTCCTAAGAAAACTCAATCAGGTTAGTGACACAACCTGCCACGTACAAAGTTGTGCTGGCTATCCTTAAATAGCCCAGTCTCTTCCAAATGGGAGTAAATGCTATCTCAAGGAATTCTCGCCAATAGTTTCCCTACCACTGATGTGAGGTGTATAAAATCCTGAGGGGAATAGATAGGGTGAAACTACAGAGTCTTTTACCCAGGGTAGGAATCATGAACAAGAGGACATAGATTTATGGTGAGAGGGAAAATATTTAATAGAAACTTTTTCATGCAGAGGTTGGTGGGTACATGGAACAAGCTGCCAGAGGAGGTAGCTGAGGCATGCACTATAACAGCATTTAAAGGATTTTGGACAGATAGAGTCATGGAGTCACACAGCGTGGAAACAGGCCCTTCGGACCAATTTGCCACACCAAGTGTACATAGCAACATGAGGTTTAGACGGTTATGGGCCAAATGAAGGCAAGTGGAACTAATGTAGAGGGGGTATCTTGGTCGGTATGGACAAGCTGGGTCGAAGTGCCTGTACCCGTGCTGTATAACTATAAGATTCTATGGTTCTAATCACTTTAGCTTTGTTTAAAAACATCCTCAAGATGTTAATAAATGTCAGTACACATATAATTTCAAGTTAATGAAATCTGGAATTGGACCAGATTGATTTGAGAAAGATAATATGCGAGTCTTGTAGCTTTCTTTCAGATGTCATGTAGTTTTATTAGAAGAATGTGTGGTATGGTTCCATGTCACAAACTACTTACTGTAGAATGCTTCCAAAGGCAGCGTACATAATGGTGTCTAACTAGGAAGGTTAACAAATCCAATTAATTATTGACGGCTTCAATGGAACTGTAAAAACTGCTATTTAACACACAGCTCAGAGCAACTTGTGTTTTCTGAATTACATTGTCACTCATAGTTCTTTACTGAACTGCACTTAGGAACCAAATATAATTACATGGAGGAGAATTCTGCTGAGCGATGCAGTGAGAGGGAGTTTGAATTTCCCTTCTCACTCTCAGGACCCCTTAAAATCATTTAAAGGCTGATAGGTTCACGGAGGCACGATGTCGAGGCTGTGTGTAATGCGTCGAGGCGACTGCGAGCCGACAAGCCGTTGCCGCGCGGAATTTTTGAACATAGTCAGTTTCGGAGCCCCGCGCGATGTCGGGACGAACTCCACACAATTCCACACGGCTCCGGCGATCGAAGTGGGACCGGCCCCGCGACGCCGGACGGCTCAAGCGACCACATTAGGTTTAAACTAAACTAAACTGGAAGAGATCAGACAGCCAATTTGTGCACAGCAAGCACCCACAAACACTGAAAAGAGAAGGTACAGGTTACCTAATTTTTGTAATATTGGCTAAGTATTGAGGAGAACATTAGATAAGTTACAAATGTATCTATGTAGCAATGTTACAACATTTTGAGATTTAGAAAATCAAGTCTGCAATTTATCCCATCAGATAAAGCATAAAAATAAGTTTAATTTAATTCACTTTCATATCTTCAGTATTAAAAAGGTTATAGCCATTTTCATACTCTGAAATTAGCATCTGGTTCCCTATTGCTTTTCCATTGACTTAACTCAAAAGCTGTGATCGACAGTCAAAGGCCCATAACTTTCTTAAAAATTAAGAGAACTGAATGAAATTTTCAGTTATTATAGATTGAAGCATTCTGAAACAAATATGAAACAATCTTACTTGGATGACCTGAAATTAAAGCATATAATTAGTTAGTTACCTAATTGTAGCTAATTACAAAATTCAATTACTAGATCTAAACATCTATCCATTTCATAAGAAAAGGTTAACATTTTTAAATAGCCTAAGTGTCCAAATAACATTCACACAAGAATTGTCAATGATGTGTCCAAATAACATGACTTCAAAATCTCATTGTCATGTTTATAGGCCAAATGGAAGGAATTTAGTGTTTAATTCCCGTAAATTAACGGCCATTTAAATCATCTAACGAGTGGGATTTTGTGGAACGCAAGTTGCGATTTGCGGTGAATTTAAACCCCATATCGGCAGGAAAAATACTGCCGGTTCGTATGGGGCCTAAGCCACCTTTTCGCAACATGAAATTTTGATTAAAGGCATCCTAAGAAACACGTTTATACATAAAAATAAACGGCGTACCTTGCTTTGTCCCGTACGTGAGATCTATCTCGTTGTCGGCGTTGACGGCTTTAGAAGACGCTTTTTTGAAATTACTCCTGCTATTAAATTATCCAGCGTAGTTTTAAAAAAACTTCAGAGAACGTATGTCGGAGCGAATTTTCTTCAGCAACTAAACAGCCTGCCAAAGATGGATTTGAACAGGCTGGAGAAAACGGCATTTTAAACCAGCTTCCCTCTCAAATGTGCCAAAGTTGCGCATACGGGCAGTGACAGAACAGCAGCGCCGCTGAAGGTAAGTTTTGTAACATACCTAATCTATGCTATCAATTATGTGCAGTTCTGGTTACCCCATTACAGGAAGCATATGTGGACTTTGAAGAGGGTGCAGAAGAGGTTTACTAGAATGCTGACTGGAATAGAAGATATTAGCACAAAGGAGAATTGGGACAAACGTGGATTGTTTTCTCTGGAGTATTGGAGGTTGAGCAGATACCTGATGGAAGTAAATAAAATTATGAGAGGCATAGATGGGGTAGACAGTCAGAATCTTTTTTCCAATAGACAATAACCTGTTGGGGACGCCGTCCTGTACAGGTATGGCAGCCCAGCCTGCAGCTGTCTGTCTTTTCTCTCCTTTTTTAATTTTTAGATAGTTGAGTTTTTTGTTTTTCGGAGTCCTAGCCTTTTTTTAATGTGGTGGTGGAGGAGGGGAAGGGGGAAACTGCTTTCTAGGGACCCTACCTGGTCGGGGAGGCAGCTTTCTCCGGGCTGCAACTTCGACCCGTCCTCGCGGCCTACCAGCGGGCCTGGAGCGGCGTTTCCTGAGGGGACCACCCAGAGCCACGGCTTCGGCAGCAGCGCAGCACTGGAGCACCATTGTGGAGCGGAGCGGGCGATACCTTGCCTGGGTCGCCGCGCTGGAGCTCCGGTGAGCTGAAGACCGCAGGTGAACATCGCGGAGCTGCGGGGCGGCCGGCCGCGGGCAGCGGCGCTGAAATTTAAATCGGGAGCCTGGGACTCTCGGCGAGATCACCGGTTGTGGAGCTCCATCCAGCGCGTCCTGTTGGCGTTGGAAGCCGCGGTCTCCAGCAAGGAAGTCGCCGTTACAGGTACCCTGAGCCGCCGAGAGGGTTCTCCCATCGCCGGAGCACCATCACCCGGCGAAGAAGGGCCTGGAACATCGGCCCCCATAGCGGCGACTGTTGGGGCCTCAATAGGCCCGACTATGGGTGAACTGGGGATGGGGTCTGGACTTTGTGCCTTCCCTCATAATGGGAACCATTGTGGGGGGATGTTTTTTATGTTTATGTTAAATTCTTTAATGTTGTGTCTTATCTTTATCTATGTGCTGCATGGCAAGACAAATTTCACTACACCAATTGGTGTATGTGACAATAAATGTCCTTTGTCCTTTGTCCTTTGACAATAGACAATAGGTGCAGGAGTAGGCCATTTGGCCCTTCGAGCCAGCACCACCATTGAATGTGATCATGGCTGATCATCCACAATCAGTACCCCGTTCCTGCCTTCTCCCCATATCCCCTGACTTCGTTATTTTTAAGAGCCCTATCTAGCTCTCTCTTGAAAGTATCCAGAGAACCTGCCTCCACCGCCCACTGAGGCAGAGAATTCCACAGATGGCAGAGAATTCCACAGACGGCAGATAATTCCACAGAATTCCGAGGGGGTAAATGTCAATGATTAGAGGGCATAATGTTAAGGTGAGAGGGGCGAAGTTTGAAGGAGAGTGATGGGAGCCTGGAAGGAATTGCCAGGGCTGGTGCTGGAGGTAGATACAAAAGTGGTGTTTAAGAGGCATTTGGATGGGCTCATAGTGGTTGGGATCAATGGTGAATTAGTGCATTTGATGGTCAATGCAGACACGATGGCTAATGTGGCCCCTGCACTAGATTCACATATTTAGTTTAGTTTAGTTTAGAGGTACAGCGCAGAAACAGGCTCTTCTGCCCACCAAGTCCATACCGACCAGTGATCCCTGTACAGTAGCACTTCCTACACACTAGTGACAATTTATAGTTTTAACCAGTCAATTAAACCACAAACCTGTATGACTTTGGAATGTGGGATTAGATCGGAGCATCCGGAGAAAATACATGCAGGTCACTGGGGGAACGTATGAACTCCATACAGAGAGCACCCGTAATCAGGATCAAACCTTGGTATCTGATGATGTAAGGTGCTGTGCCACTGTGTTGCCCTGTGCCTCCTTCCCTCTAGTGATCAGATGCTTGGGTAGATGGAGAAGATTCCCAGCACATGAGTACGTGTAAAACATTCCTCTCCATTTCTTTGTTTTCTTTTGTTACACAATCTAGCCATAAACTCTGACATTTCAGAAGACGACACAAAAGGAGAAGAGTAAACTAATAGCAACAACACAAGGCATCAACGTCAAGTGGAACAATTTCAAATATTAAGTTTCAGCCTCTTCATACCTCTTGTCCAGCATTAATTTCAAATTCCTCTGGAAATTTTGGATAATCATTTTGTATTTTCATCTCCATTTGGTTTTTGTTGCACAGTACTGCTACCCTGTAATTATCACACTCTCTCTGTCGCCTTCCACCCTGACGTGACTTTCCAGTTTTCTTTGCCCCCATCCTCTCCTTTGTCTAGATAGAACAAAGAGCACAACAGTAGAACACAAGAACAGGCCCTTTAGCCCACAATGCTCACACCAGTGTTATGTTATCCCACGTTTACATCCACTCCCTGCACATTAGGGCCAATTAACCTACAAACCAGAAGGATACGCATGCAGTCGCAGAGGGAACGTGCAAACTCCACACAGACAGTACCCGGTGTTAGGATCGAACCCAGGTCTCTGGCTTCGTGAGACAGCAACTCTACCAGGTGCTCCAGAGTAGTTCAAGATCTGTGCCGCCCTTCATAGCAAGAAATTCCAAGACCTCTGGGTCTAGATGACTGAAGGTATGGACCTCAGTAAAGAAACAATACAAAATAGGATATCCAGGAAGACAGAATCAACAATCTTATAGAGCTGTGTGAGATTACAGGGGGAGGAAATGTGAGAGTAGAGGGTGGTAGGATGCTGACCTTTATTCCAGTCCTGTAAATTGGGAAATGTTTCAGACCGTCTGCCATATCCATGTCTCTCATAATGTTTTATACTTCTTTCGTCGCCACTCAACCTCCGGTGTTCTAAAGAAAACAATCCAAGTTTGTTCAACCTCTCCTTGAAAACAATACCCCCTAATTAATCAGCTCTCTGGTAAATCTCTTCTGCACCCACTCCAAAGTGTCCACATCACTGCTGTAATTGGGCGACCACACGAGGGTGTAATATAACTGGGTGTTCTTGTAATGAGAGGGAAATATAGATCAGCCATGATTGAATTTAAAAACAAAGTGCTGGAGTTGCTCAGCGGGTCAGGCAACATCTCTGGAGAAAAAGGATGGGTGGCGTTTCTGCTTAGGATCCTTCTTCAGAATGGTGTTTATCTTCGGTATAAACCGGCATGTGCAGTTCCTTTCTACACAACCATTATCAGATGGCGGAGTAGTCTTGATGGGCCAAATAGCCCAATTTTGCTCTTAAGTCATGATCTTATTGGGTTCTGGTAGAGAGGATGGCCAATCAATGGTTCAATGGTTTAATGGTTTTTTATTATAACGTGTACCGAGGCACAGTGAAATGTTTTTTTGCTGATTATTGCCATACATAAGTACCATCCCTGATTAAGTACAGACTGTACAGAAACAGCCCACTGAGTTCATATGCAAGAGTCGCCAGGTTTTGGCACCATTTTCAAAGTCCCAGTTGCAGCTGGCCATAAAGGCCCTTTGCAGCCGTCGTCACTGTCCGGATCGTCCTGCGGACCATGGTCCCTCGCCTCGCCTCGCCCGGCCACCTTCAGCCTTCGTGGCCGGTGGGGGGGGGGGGGGAGGGGGGGGCACCTCCTGCAGCCGACTTTGAGGGCATGGATGGTAAGACCCCTGCTCTGTCTTAGAGGCCCTTTGTTATGATGTCCACCACCGTCGCTGACTCCCTCCACCCTCCTCCCTGGTTCCCGGTCTTTGGGGGTGATCAGGAGCTGGGCTCGGTGTCTCCCTCTACAGGTGAGCTCCTTTACCAGGCATCCTGGCGGGATACGGCCACGACCAAACAGGAGTTTCTACCATGCAATACCCTTCAGGAGCACTTAACCCAATTGATTCATGTTAGTTGAAGGCATTGGGGAAGTGGGTAGGGACGCAAGGGTTACTTTTTCCAAACATCAATTTATTCTGGTTATTGGAGATTTTCCAATAAAAGTCTAACTTTCAGCTTTGCTCCAGTTTATAAGGTAATGGATTACCCCCCAGCAACATGTGCAAGAACATTTCAGTTTACCCTCCCAATACTAGTCTGAGGAGATATGTCAGGACCCTTCTTCTGATGAACAGCAGTGTCGCAGTGATTCAAAAGCTGAAGAGGGTGGATAGATGGGGACTGTTCCCCTCCTGGAGTGTTGGAGGCTGAGGAATGATCTTTACAGAGGTGTATAAAACCCCAAGCTGTAGATAAGGTAACAGTCTTTTTTAAAGGGTAGAGGGGGTCTAAAACTAGAGGGGACAGGTTTAGACTGAGAGGGGATTAATAGGAACTTTTTCACATGCGTGTAAAAGGGCGGCACAGTGACGCAGTGGTAAAGTTGCGGCCTTACAGCGGCAGAGACTGGTTCAATCCTAACCAGGGGTGCGGTCTATACGGAGTTTGTATGATCTCTCCATGACCGCATGGGTTTTCCCTGTGTTCT
The DNA here is from genome assembly GCA_963514005.1 of Raja brachyura. The sequence continues at coordinate 39,422,015 of OY740793.1, forward strand.
CCAGATTCCTCAAAAACGCCAAAGACATACAGGTCTGTAGGTTAATTGGCTTTGGTAAAGATTGTACAGTGTCCCTTGTGTGTGTAGGATAGTGTTAGTGTGCAGTGATTGCCGGTCGACGTGGACTCGGTGGGCCAAAGGGCCTGTTTCTGTGCTGTACCTCTAAAGTCTAAAGTAAGTTAAACTATGCGAAATCCTTCATTTAGAAACCGCTAGCCTCTTGTTTAGACCTGTAAGATCCCATATCAGTTTTTAAAATATGAACTGGGATATTCCCCATTGTCCTGAGTTTCATTTGTCTTTCAAACAGACAGGTTTAAAACAGATGGTCTTGCCATTTCTCTCTTTACAATTTGTGGGATTCTGCTGTGCACATGATAGTTTATGTGGTTCTCGCTTTGCAGGAGTGACACTACTTCAAAAGAATTGTATTGGCTTTGCAATGTTTCAAGATTTTGAAAGGACCCTCATCAATCACTGTAACGTTGTTTGACCAAGATTCGAGTGGTAAAGAAAGCGTATTGTGCACTTGCCTTCATTGGTCTGGGCATTGAGTATAAGAGTCAAGACGTTAAGTTGCAGCATTATCTATATACTTATAAAACTGATCTTGGATGTAGATGTATTTGTGTATTTGTGTGAGTATTTGTGTGTTTTTCTGTGATTCACATCTCCTCGAAAACACGACGCGCTAACAGTAAGTTTTTTACATATTCCGATAGAGATTTACCTCATGATCTCAAAAATCGCCTCATCTGAAAATTGGATTAATTATTTCTTGAGTGAATTATTTATTAAAATTGTTCACAAATCTGAGATATTTTTTAAAGCTAACGAGCTGATGACGTCACAATGGCTCTGCTCCTCGCGGCCAGCTGCACATAGTTTTCAACTGAATTGAAGCTGCTGTTGAATTACGTTAAACCCCCCCCCCCACTCCCGACTCGAAGTCATTTTGTCAACTACCGATTGCAGTCGACTCGCACTCAGCCGGCTGTCCGCCTCGCTCCACCCCGCCCACAGCCCAGCCACCCCCCCCCCCCCCACCCACCCACCAGGGCTCTGGATTGAAGCCGCTGAACACATGGTAATTTGGTTGGGCTTCTGAGGCCCCCTCTCACCCTCTCCCTCTTCCCCCTCTCTACCTCCCTACCCCCTCACCCTCCTCCCTCTCTCCTCCACCCCCCTCTCTCTCCCACCCTCTCCATCCCCCCCTCTCCATCCCCCCTCCTCCTCCCTCCACCACCCTCTCCCCCCCTCTCGCTCTCCCTCTTTCTCTGCCCCACTCTCTCTGCCCCTCTCTCTCTCTGTCTCTGCCCCTCTGTCTCTGCCCTCTCTCTCTCTCTCTACCCCCCCCCCCCCCTCTAGATGCGCCTGTGAGTTGGGGGCTATGCGTCAGTGGATAGGGCGGGGATGGGGTAAAAGGAGCCAATTAATAAAATTAATATAATATCAAGGGGGGTTGGTTTGTGTGTGGGGATGGTTAGTGTGTGTGTGACGCTGCAGGCCTCCCCCCCCAGCCCCTCCCACAACCGTGCGTTGAGGGGACAGGACCCAACAGGTCCCCTTTTATCTAGTAAGACATAAAGTGCTGGAGTAACTGTGGGTCAAGCAGCAACTCTGGAGGATATGGTTAGGTGACATTTTGGGCTGGGACCCTTCTTCATCTCTCATTTCCTCCAGAGATACTGCCTGATCTACTGAGTTACTCCAGCACTTTGAGTTCTATGCAAGATTGCAGCATCTACAGGATCTTCTGTCTGCAGCTAGGACATATATAGGATAATGGTTGGACTGCATTTAGAGTATTGCATACAGTTCTGATTGCCCCATTACAGGAAGGCTGTGATGTTTCGGGTCGAAACCCTTCTACAGTCTTAAAAAGGGTCTCGACCCAAAACATCACCCGTTCCTTCTCTCCAGAGATGCTGCCTGCCCGGTGAGTTATCCAGCTTTTTGCGTCTTTCTTTGGTTTAAACCAGCATCTGCAGTTCCTTCTACACTCTATAGTAATATAGGTTAGTGATCCATCTCAGTCATTTTGTTTATAAATCTTGCCTCTAAAATGCTTATGGATCTTGACATTGCTCATGAAGTGATGCATGTCTGCAAGGGTTAATATGATTGACTGGACAAGGGCAAAGGGCAGGAAATGGCTCCTCAATCAGTAGCTACTGTCCGATTGTAACACTTTTGCTATCAACCAGGGTATCTTGGTGACAAGAGGACACAAAATGCTGGCGCATCTCAACGGGTCAGGCAGCATCTCTGAAGAACATGGAAAGGTAACGTTCAGGTTGGGACCATCAGGCAACTGAACCATCTTATCACCAACTAGAGAGTAGTCTTGACCTACCATCTACATCATTGCAAACCCTTGGACTAACTTGTATTGCACTTCACTGGACTTTGTCTTGAACTAAACATTATTTTCTCTTATCCTGTAATTGTGTACCGTGAACAGCTTGATTGTAAATATGTAGTGTTTCTGCTGACTAGATAACACGCAACAAAAAAACCCTTTCACTGTAACTCAGTACACGTAACATTAATAAATAACTAAACATTCCAAGTTCTCTTGAACTTAGCACTTTGATTCCTTTTGTGTAAGCCGGCATCTACAGTTCCTTGTTTCCATACTATGTCTTTGTGACAATTATGGTTCATAATGGATCTCGATTAAATGAAACATACACAAATTCAGAGAGTGAGTGAGAGAGTGAGAGAGAGAGAGAGAGTGTGTTTTGATCTTTAAAGTTCAGATTCGCCTATTACAATCAGTTGTGCGATTTTTATTAGTGGCTGGATAGTTGTTACTGAAACCATACAGATAAATGGAATCAATTAAGGCTGTGTAATTTGACCATATTTATGTTTGGAAGTGACTGCCTCATGCAAAGTCTAATTAAGCCTGCTCTCATAAACCCCCCATATGACTGGAGACTTTTTCATGTGGCCTCAAGCATTCCAGGAGAGAGTCTGTCAAAGTGTGTCCTGGAGGCAGAGATGGATTCGGTTACTCGGGCCCCTTGCTTCATCAGACTGAGGAAAGACTTTCCTTTTTGCTCAAGTTATGTGTTTACATGAAACGTCAACATTTATGCAAGCTGCACTTTGCTTCTCGGATTAACATTCAACCCGATTTTCACTAAAATGCACAACGTCAAGTGTGCATGTTGTTGAAAGTGTAAGAGAGACCTTTTGCTTTTCTTTATGTTTCAATTGCTTTTGTTACAGAATCCGACTTGCTGGTCATTCCATCATTTTTCCACTTCCAGTTTGGAAGAAGATGCGGAAGCTTGAAAGCACAAACCACCAGACACAGGAACAGCTTCTTCCCCTCTGTTATCAGGCTTCGGAACAGTCCTTTCATAAAGTAGAGGACTGTCCGATTCACCTTCACCCCAATGTGGACATTGAACCTTGTCTTTGGAACTGATGTACAACATTGCTGAAAACTATATTCTACATTATCTGTTTCTCCCCCTTTGCTTTATTTGGCCTTTAAGACCATGATAGGACTGTACACTTAAGAACTTTGAAACTTTGTTGATGCCAGAAACATCGTGACTCTTTGTGCTCTGTCTTGAAGTCCACTATTAAACTACAACGGTTGCACTTTTGTACTTATCTATGACTGTGTTTATCTACAGCATGATTTTACTGGTTGCATACAAAACTAAAAATTTCACTGTACCCGTGCCAACAAAGTATAATTGAGAATTGAGTTTGACTTGATTGTATCGATGCATGGTATATCTGATCTATTTGGATAGCATGCAAAACAAAGTTTTTTGTTGTGCCTCGGTACATGTGGCAATAATAAACCTAAACCTGAACCTAAGCCTACAGGCCCTACCATAGGTCAACTATTCTCAGTCAGGTCCAGTCACTTGCTGTCAATTATGATTTGGTGAGGCAAAGAGTTGCCGCCTTACAGCGCCAGAGACCCAAGTTCAATCCTGACTACAGGTGATGTCTGCACAGAGTTTGCACGTTCCCCCCTGGGTGCACAGGGGTTTCCTCCAGGTTCACACCAGTTCTATGTTATCCCACTTTTGCATCCCTACACACTTAATATGCCAGGGCTTGTGATAATTGTAATATGACTTAATTAGTCATATTCAAATCCTTAAAAGCCACCATATCATTTACCTTCCCATTTGGTTCATGCTGCTGTATATTACATCTGCGTGATGAATATGAAACCACTCCAATCCTCTGAACACAAAAAGCCTTTCAATTTTGCACCATTTAGAAAATATTTTCTTTATGTACGGGGGTTAATAATAAATCCAATAGGGAATGTAGGAAGGGATGGTTATAATGTGAAACTTGCCACAGATGAGTTGTTCGGGCAAATGTTTTATTTGGATTCAAGGAGAAAGAAGCAAAGTTATTCAGGTAAATTAGGTGAAAACACATGGTTCCGGTCTTGAGGGTTTGAAGGATCTCCTTTTTGTCCACCCACATGAAACAGCTTTAGATTTAGGCTTATTATTGTCATGTGTTCTGAGTTACAGTCAAAACCTTTTGTGTGCATGCTGCCAGTCAAATCAGATAGTGTCGAAAGGAACTGCAGATGCTGGTTTGCACCAAAGATAGACATAAAGTGCTGGAGCAACTCAGCGGGTCAGGCAGCATCTCTGGAAAACATGGATATGTGACGTTTCGAGTCGGAACCTTCTTCAGATAAAGTGAAGGTGGAGTAATGGAGGGGGGTGGGAGGGGGGAACTACTTATTGCCCACCAAGATGCTACCTGATCTGCTGATTTACTCAGGGATTTTATGTTTTTTTGGATAATACTATAGGTAATTGAATGAAGCCAAGCACAAGCACAATCGGTAGACCGAAGAGAAAGATACAGAGAGCAGAATATAGTTCTCAGCAGTGTAGCACATCAGTTTTCGAGACAAAGTCTGATGTCCGCAAATAAGGTGGAGACGTATTGGACAGTATCCTGGTTTATGGAAGGACCTATCAGTAGCCTGATGGCAGAGGAGAAGATAAAGGAAGAACAGTGGTGGTGCGGCAGATCTGCTGCCGCACAGAGCCAGAGACTTGGTTTCAATCCTGACTACAAGTGCTGACTGTATGGAGTTTGCACTTTCTCCCTGTGATTGAGTAGGTTTTCTCCGGGTGTTCCAGTTTCCTCCAGTTTCCTACATCCAAAGATGTGCAGGTTTGTAGGTTTAGTTCAGAGGAACAATGAGGAAGCAAGCTCTTTGGCCCACCGATCCCCATACACTAGCACTATCCTGCACACACAAGGGACAGTTTACAATTTTTACCACGGTCAATTAACCTATGAAACTGTACGTCTTTGAAGTGTGGGAGGAAACCAGAACACCAGGAGTACACCCACCCGGTTACAGGGGGCACGTACAAACTCCCTACAAACAGCATCACTAGTCAGGATCGAACCCGCGTAAATGTGCTGGTTAATTGGCTTCTGTAAATTGCTGCTAGCGTGCGGAGAGTGGATGCGAAACTGGGATAACAAAGAACTAATGTGAACGGTGACCGATGGCCTGGGCGGACTCGGTCGGCTGAATGCCCAGTTTCCGCATTATATCTCTAAACTAAGCTCATCGGAACCAAATATGTCCAGTTATCATTTATACGTTCATAAGTGATACAAGCAGAATTAGGTCATTCCACCCATCAAGTCGTCCAATCATGGCTGATCCATCTTTCCCTCCTAACCCCATTCTCCTGCCTTCTCCTCATAACCTCATGATTAAGTATTGCAGCTAGTACAATAACAACAGTAATAAGACACTTGGAGAGATACATGATTTGGAAAGGTTTGGAGGGATATGGGTCAAAGGTGGGCTGACGGGACTAACTTAAATAGGTATCAAGGTTGGCATGGATGGGTTGGGCCATCTTTCATAGCCTATGACTCTCTCATTCGACTGATATTTAGACACTGACTTGCTACATGAAGATGACATGATGTATTTTAGTCGGTACTTGAGTTGTTCGCAGGAAGTCATTGGATCTTTTTTTATATAGATCCCTATTTCCTGTTCCAGCTGCTCACATATAATTACTTACACACTTCATTTTCCCCCTTGTATTTTTATCTGACGAAATGTCTCACACTGAAAAAGAAAATAGAATCAATGCATACCTTACTGTAACCTTGAGAAACCAACTACAGATCATTTCTAGTTTGAAGATCAAACACAAAAGTAGTATCGAAGTGTTTTCATTATAATGGAATCGCCGATGTCAAGGAAGTCATATCATTGGTTTTATTTTACATGCTTTTTGACTGTTTAAACAAATATATATATTTCAATCCACTCACAACCATGTTGAGAGCTGTGTTTTCAATTGCCAATGGAAAAAAGATGATTTCCCTTGGACAAGATAACATTTTAATTGGCCTTGGGATTTACAGTGAGTACTGCCACTTCATTAATTGTTAGATATCAGTCATAATGTCAATTAATCAGAACAAAAAAGCTTCTTCCACAATCGGTGCTGTTTATCTAGGTAGATTGGGATGGGATCTTGAAACAAGGAATTGCAGATGCTGGTTTTCCAAAAAAGAGAACAAAAATATCTATGTTTCCATACTACATGAGTCTATGACTCTATGACCCTATGACTCCTATGACCCTGTGAGCCTATGACTTTGGCCACTCCCTCCTATTGTCAAATATCACACAAAGGGTGTATGGAACGAGCTGCCTGAGGAGGTAGTTGAGGCAGGTACTATCGCAATGTTTAAGAAATATTTAGACAGTTACATGGATAGGACAGATTTAGAGAAATATAGGCCAAACGCAGGCAGGTGGGAGTAGTGTAGATGAGACATGTTGGTCGGTGTTGCTAAGTTGGACTGAAGGGCCAACTTATCCATATGGTATGACTCCACCAACAATGAGCACCCCATAAAGACATAGAATTGGGGAGATGTGGTAACTAGGCAGCTAATTTTCTGTTGGCCTAACTGTGTGTGTGTGCACCAATGTATTCAATTATTGATCTGGTGTCATGACTGATGTCACAGTATATGCAACATCATTTTGAGGCAGAGATATTGTACTAAAGATAGGGCCTGTTATTTCCATTGTTAGAGTGGCCATAACAGTTGACAAATATCCAACCACACCAGGGGGATTCTTAGCAGATATGTGAGTACATGGAACAACAAATAGACAATGCTTGCATGGTTATATATGACTTATTAAATGAACATTAGCACCCAAAATCCTCAATGTATATTTGTTTCACTTTGAGAGGCACAAACACAATCAGTGGAGATTCTTCTTCACAGATGGGCTGGCACAGTGGAGCAGCAGTAGAGTTGCTGCCTCACAGTGCCAGAAACCCCTGCATTGAACCTGACTAAGGGTGGTGTCTGTACGAAGTTTGAGTGTTCTTCCTGTGACCACATAGGTTTTCTCCAGGTGCTCTGGTTTCCTCCCATGCTCCTAAGACATACAGGTTTATAGGTTAATTGGCTTTGGTAAAAATTGTAAATTGTTCCTAGTGTGTAGGATAGTGCTAGTGTATGGGGTGATCGCTCGTCAGTGCGGACTGGATGGGCCAAAGGACCTGTTTCTGCGTGTATCTGGACAAAATGGAGAGGCTGCAACTAAACCTGCTCCATCAGTCTGAAGAAGGTTCTCGACCCAAAACGTCACCCATTCCTTCTCTCCCGAGATGCTGCCTGTCCAGCATTTTGTACCTACCATCAGGCAGGAAATCTAACTCACAACTCACCACAACGTCCTTCTATCCCATGACAGCTGCATCCTGTTTGGAACTGAGCACCAATTGTTGCATTATCTTTTATTATCTTTAACTACGGCTTAAACAGAGAATAATATTTAGTTTCACCTTTGGTTCACTGACTCCACGCTGACTATCGATCATGTTTTTTATGGGTCTCATGTGTCTTGTGTGGGGGGGGTAAGGGGCAAACCACTTTGGTCGCCTCCTCCACGGAGAGGCAACTTTTTCCATGTCGCCTTCCCCGTGGCCTAACATCGAGGATCGGTGCGGCCTTTCCCGGAGACGCGCGCGGGGCTTCAGCTTCAGCAGCAGGCGCAGTGAGAACTCTATCGTCACGGAGCGAGCGGGCCCTCGCGGGGGTCACAGAAGGGGAGCGCTCCGTTCACTGGCCCGCGGCAGCCTGGAGCCGCGGTCTGCAGAGCTCCAGCTGGCGGTGTCCTGGCCTGGGATCCCTCGTTTGGGACCTGGGAAGAGAAGAGCTCTGACCGCCGGCCCGCGGTTAACTTCTACCGCGGGCGCGGCGGGGACTTACCATCTGGAGCGGGGTCCCTCACCGGGGATCGCTGGAGAGGAGTTCCGACCGCCGGCCCTGCAGTCTGCGGTGCTTCTTGCTGCGGCGCGGCGGGGACTTTAAATCTTCGACCGTCGGACTGCGGCCTACACCAACTTGAAGCCGCGGTCTCCGGTGGGGTGGCACCAATTCAGGACTTATCTGGACTTACCTTGTCCGAACATCTGGATGCCTGCAGCGGCGACTGCAGAGGGTTGAGGTCCCGACCACGGGGGAAAATGGAGGAGGACTGGCAAATGTTTGTGCCTTCCACCACAGTGATGAATGATGTGGTGGATGTTTGTGTACTTTTTAATTGTGTTTTTGTGTTTTGTTTTTTCATTGGACCGCTGCTGGCAAATTCATTTTGCTTGCACTTTATGGTCAAGTGACGAATAAAACTTGACTTGACTTGACCTGTACACACTAGTCTATGTTATCCCACTTTCTCATCCACTCCCTACACACTAGGGAAAATATACACAGGCTAATTAACCTACAGACCTGCACGACTTCGGCACGTGGCAGGAAACCAGATCGCCCGGAGAAAAGCCGGTGGCGAGAACGTACAAACACCGTAGAGACACCGCCCGTAGTCATGATCGAACCCAGGTTTCTGGTGCTATAATGCAGCAGGTCTACTGCTGTGCCGTCCGAATATCTTAGGTATTGCACAAGGCATTCATTGTTGCTTGCGTATCGTGACACAGCTAACATGTATGACGTGATTACAGCATATATGCAGCTGTTAAAAATCAGAAGGCATGTAACCTTATTAGAAGCACAAGTTCCCCACAGATCCCGTTACACTCATCCCCTCCCTGATTCAATTCCCAGACCTTTGTGTCAAATGTTATAAGATACTTTCTGAATCATTCCTTTCTCGGTTTACAGGCATTAACTTTCCACTGTTCTCTTTAAAATCTTGAATAATTTGTTCACTTTTTTTGTATGTTATTAATGTTTGCAAACCAGTTTCATTGGTGTTTGTGTAAAATGTGTTCTGCCATTACGCTTGACACGCTAGATATTCCGTGCATCCTTCGGAAAGGACATTAAGCCAATGACTCAAATGCCCGCTCAGGGTGGATGTGAAGCAAAGCATGGCTACATGTTGAGGGGGAGAAGAGGAACACGGAGTAAAGGAAGGGCAGCACGATGGCGCAGTTGGTAGAGCCGCTGCCTCACAGCACCAGAGACCCTGGATCGATCCTGACGTTAAGTGATCGAAGCCTCCCTGTGAATTCTTTCAATTGTAAAATTGTGCTACAGTTGACACCAACCCAGAATAACAGGGAAGGTTTCCTAATACATGGAAGGACAGTGGCAAAGGAACAGGCCCTTCAGCCCACAGTGCATGTGCCAAACATGAACTCTTATCTGCCAGCACATAATCCATATCCCTCCATTCCCTGCATATCCATTTGCCTATCTAATCCATATTACTAAAAGTATGATCTTGACCACTTCCTGGTGTTCTGTATATTGATTTTAGAAAAAAATGCTGCCACTTATGGCTGTGATTTTTGGCCATCTTACTCAGAGTCCCCCTCCGCTGCGCAGGACAAGAGGATTTTTCCCATTGATGAAAAATAAAAGAGTTGTTAGTGTTTAAAAAATGTTGAGATTCTCTCACCTAAAGGCAACGCCCTTTCCGGAGGGACTATAAAACCCAGAAATGTTGAGTGCCTCAGTCAGTCTCTGCAAGATGGGAGAGCGAGAGGGTAACGTCTCTCAGTCTGAGCTGTGAATAACACTGAACACATGTCTACTAAACTGTGAGTGGTTTTACTGATCTGTCAGTGCCCTTAATGTGTTTTGAAAATATAGTTTGGAAATGCTAAAGCTGTGTTGCCTTTGGTTTGGAAATGCTAAATCTGTGTTGCCAAATTAAAGTTGCCTTGCCTAATTAAAGTTGCCTTGCCTAATGAAAGTTGCCTTGTCTCATTAAAGTTGCCTTGCCTAATTAAAGTTGCCTTGCCCTCTATTAAAAGTCTAATCTTGACCATTTCCTGTTTGCGCTTTATATTGATTTTAGAAAAGACGCTACCACAGATGGCTGTGATTTTTGACCATCTTACTCAGAGCCCCCCTCCGCTCATCCGGTGGCAAGGATTTTTCCCATCAATGAAAAATAAAAGAATTATTAGTGTTTTAAATATATTGAGATTCTCTATCCTGTCAATCATGCCATGAAGGCCACGCCCCTTCTGGTGGGAGGGGGAGGGACTATAAAACCAAGAAGTGTGGGCATGGCTCAGTCTCTGCTAGGTGGAGGAGGGAGAGGTCACGACTCGCTGTCTTTATTGGCCTTGCACCCTGCTTGAAATTGTATGAAACTGCACTTGAATTTGGTGGCCTTGCACCCTGCTTGAAGTGGTAAGAAACTGCACTTGAATTTGGTGGCCTTGCATCCTGCTTGAAATGGAATTTCAAGGAATAGTCGTGAGTCAACTGCCAGCACAATCGGCTTGAGTTACTGAGCCGCCGGCCTAAGAATCCATTCGGCCCACAATGTCCATACTAGCCCTCTGGAAACCAGTCCTTGAGCCCACAACACCCATACAATCACTCCAGGAAGCCCCCCCTGCCCCCCCCCCCCCTCCACTGGCCACCAATATTGGAATTGGTGGAGAGGTAGAATATTGCATTGGGGGACCAGCCCTCCCGTGTGATGGGTCCTACTTTGCCTAGTTGTTTCACGATGCTTCTATCATATCTGCCTCCACCACCACCCCTTGCAGCACTTTCAGACATTCACCACCCACTGTGTTAATAATAATAATAACAATAATAACAATAATAATAATTTAAAAAACAATAATAATACAATCAATAAATATAAATAGAAAAGACAGATAAATAAATCATGGATAGACATAAAAACCTGGAGGAACTCAACAGGTCAGACAGCATTTCTGGAGAAAAGGAATAGGTGATGTTTGAAGAATGGTCTTCACCCGAAACGTCACCCGTTCCATTTCTCCAGAGATACTGTCTGACTTGCTGAGTTACACCAGCTGTTTGTGTCTATCTTCAGTTTAAACCAGCATCTGCAGTTCTTGGTCCAACACACTAAATAAATCACGGCCAACACATCTCCTTTAAACTTTGCTCCTCTCACCTTAAAGCTATGCCCTTTAGTACTTTCTCCATCTGTGGCCTGGCTTTCAGTTTGGTTTGACAATACCTGCATGAAACATCTTCTGAGATCTGACTTTCAAATGACACAAAGTGCTGGAGGAATTCAGTGCATCAGGCAGCAGCTGTGGAGGGAAAAGACAGGTGACATTTTGGGTGAGACCCTTCTTCAGATTGCAATATTAATGCAAGGTTTTGTTGGCAAGATGAAAATCATTTATGTGAATTTTAATGGACCTTATTTTAGACTGTAAAGGGCCTGTCCCACCAGCATGCAACTCTATGCGATGAGCGCGACCTAACGTGGTCGCTTGAGCCATCCGGCGTCGTGGGGCCGGTCCCACTTCAATCGCCGGAGCCGTGTGGACTTGTGCGGAGTTCGTCCCGACATCGCGCGGGGCTCCGAAAAACTGACTATGTTCAAAGATTCCTCTCGGCAATGGCTTGTCGGCTCGCAGTCGCCTCGACGCATTACACACCGCCTCAACGTCGTGCCTCCGTGACCCTCTCTATAGGTGCCTCCGTGACCCTCTCTGTGTGTGGCTCCGTGGCACTCTCTGTGTGTGCCTCTGTGCCCCTCTCTGTCCTGGCGAACTTACCTTTAAGACTTCGCTCCGAGTTTGCCTCACTTTGTGCCGCGTTACGCCACTCACCCGACCTCCGCGCGGCTCTCGCTGCCGGTTTGGTCACGCTTGCCGCATGCAGGCGCATGCTGTTGGGAACAGCCCTGTACAGGGATCACCCGACCTCCACGTGGCCCCCGCTTCTAGTTTGATCGTGCTCATCGCATGGAGTCGGATGTTGGTAGGACAGGCCCTTAATTCTCTATATAGTGTGGTAACAGGTCTTTCAGCCCACCGAGTCCACGCCAACCAGCGATCACCCCATGCACTAACACTATCCTACTCACTAGGGGCAATTAACAATTCCCCCCCCCCCCCCCAAGTCAATTAACTTACAAATCTATATGTCTTCGGGGAGGAAACCAGAGCACCTGGAGAAAACACATGCCGTCACAGGGAGAAACTCCTTAAGACAGCAACCGTAGTCAGGATCAAACCAGGGTCTCTGGCGCTGTAAGGCAGCAACTCTACCCCCAATGTACCATCCTGAGACAGAGGTAATTTTACAAAACTGTTCTTGAGCCTTGGACTCCCTAGTGCCCAGTATTGTGATGATTCCAAATGCCTGGCCTGTCTGCATGGTGGGATGAGGAAAAAGTGCCCTGCCAGCATACTTTCTTTTCGATAATTCCTGAGGCATTATTAGATTTCAGTGCATTCACAACTATTGCCTTGTTGCAGGGTACACAAATGGCTGGAGAAACTCAGCGGGTGCAGCAGCATCTAAGGAGTGAAGGAGATAGGCGACATTTCGGGTCAAGACCCTTCTTCAGAAGGTTTTAATGGTTAGTCAATGACCACTGGCTCAAAATTTGTGAAGTCATCGAGTCAAACAGCACAGAAAAAGATCCCTCTGCCTAACGTCTTCATGCTGACCAAGATGCTCCATCTAAATTAGCCCCATTTGAGTGGATTTGGCCTACATCCTTCTGAACCATTTCCTGACCATGTACTGAGTTTCTCTAGCATTTTATGGTTTTTTTTATGATTGATGGTTGTAAATGATTTTCTTCCCAACCAGGTCAGAAAACGCAGAAATAATTGATTATCATTCTCTTACACTATGGAAAATGTTGTTGCTTCAAACTGCAATGATTGAGGTGCCACAAATCATCAGCTTTCCACTCGAAACATTCAAATATATCTCTAATTTATAAAAGATTCTCCATCTGTAAACACTTTGTATTAATGTTTTCAGCATAAATTCCCCATGTCCACATAAATAATACCTTGCCTTTTTAAGCTTCTGACATTTTCCTTGCATTTTAGTTTAGAGATTTAGTGCGGAAACAGGTCCTTTGACCAACCGAGTCCACACCGAGCAGCGATCCCCATACACTATCCTGTAGACTAGAGGCAATTTACAATTATTACTGAAGCCATATTGACATAGAAACCTCTATATGTTTGGAGTGTGGGAGGAAACCAGAGCGACCAGAGAAAACCCATGTGTCCATGGGGAGAACGAACAAACTCTGTACAGACACCACCAATAGTCAGGATCGAACCCGGATCGTCAGAGGAAATAGAGAAATTAGGGCAGAACGGTTAGCTTTAAGACCCTGTCCCACTTTCCCGAGTTACTCACAAACCCTCCTGAGTTTTCCCCTTGATTCAAACTCAGGGAACTTGGGGAAGTCGGGGAACTCCTACGTAGGAGTCCGTAGGAGTCCGTAGATATTTCGTAGTGGCTCGTAATGCCAGCCATATGAACTCGGGGCATCAGGTAAGTGGGGATATTTTTTCAACATGTGGAAAAATGTCCACGAGTAAAAAAAATAACCAACGAGTACCTACGAATAGCTATTACCGTAATTATCCGAGTTCGAATCAAGGGGAAAACTCGGAAGAGTTCGTGAGTAACTCGGGAAAGAGGGACAGGGCCTTGAGGCTGCTATGAAAGGAGTTTGGATCGTTAAGTTTGTCCACTAATCGAATACAGAACAGCCGATCTGTATCTTGATTCCAACTTGAAACAAAGACTAAACACTTGTAGAAACAAAGAACTGCAGGTGCAAGATAGACAAAAAGTGCTGGAGTAACTCAGCGGGTCAGGCACCACGTCTGAAGGAATAGGATAGGTGATGTTTCAGAGTCGGGACCCTTCAATCCCTGACCAAACCCGAAATGTCACCTATCCTTTTTCTCCAGAGATACTGCCCTGTCTGATAAATTGTTCTAGAGGTGGCACAGTGGTGATGGGGTAGAGTGCTACCTTACAGCACCTGAGACCCGGGTTCATCCCTGACTATAGGTGCTGTCTGTACAGAGATTGTACATTCTCCTGTGACCGTGTCGGTTTCCTCCCAAAATCTGAAGACGTACAGGTTTGTAGGTTAGGGGGTTACACAAAAAGCTGTAGAAACTCAGCGGGTGCAGCAGCATCTAAGGAGCGAAGGAGATAGGCAACGTTTCGGGTCGAGACCCTTCTCGACCCGAAACGTCGCCTATCTCCTTCGCTCCTTAGATGCTGCTGCACCCGCTGAGTTTCTCCAGCTTTTTGTGTAACCCTCGATTCTCCAGCATCTGCAGTTCGTTCTTTAACAGGTTTGTAGGTTAATTGGCTTCGATAAGTATTGGAAATTATCCCTTTTGCATAAGTTAGTGATATTGTACCGGATCGCATGTCTGCATGGATTATGCAAGCCACAGGGCCTGTTTTCCGCACTGCGTCTCTAAACTAAACTTAGAAGTGAAGTACTATGTTATAAAAACAGAATATTATACCTTGTGAAATAGAGTGCAGCAAGTTCCCTCCAAGGCAGGATGGTGTAACTGTTTACATTCTTGAGATGAACGGTGGGCTCATTTAAGGATCACGTTCCAGATGAAAAGTCTGGCTTTGTTTGACTGACAGGCCAATGAAGAATTTGTAGACACTGTGGAAATGGCAAATTACCAGAGAAAAGGACCTGAATTTCAGAACTTTTAAAATTGTTTTGCAAATGCAAGAATGATTTTAGTGCGGGATGAATAAAGGGCTGACTGTCCCAATTCTAAGGGTCATTGTTTGAAAAATCGAAACCTCCTACATTTATAGCGAGCTTGTTTAAATGTATGAATGCTGTGAACAATGGCTTAATTGTTTGACTCTTTGCCTCTAATTTGCTTCATTGCAACCCGCTCCACGCTTTTGAAAAGTGCAAGCGAGGCCTCTGGGAGCGGGGGTAGGGCATTATTCCTTGGGGACAATGACACAATCGACCCCTACAGGATAAAGCTGTAATGAATAAAAATAACAGAGCACAGTTGCGTGGAGCTGCTGCCTTACTGTGCCAGGGACACAGTTGCAATCAGGACCAGGGGGGCTGTCTGTTGAGAGTTTGTATGTTCTCCCATGACCGTGTGAGTTTTCCCTGGGTGCTCCGGCTTCCTCCCATATTTAATGGGTTTGTAGGTTAATTGGCTTCTGTAAATTCTCCCTGGTATGTAGGATAGAACTCGTGTATTGGTGATCACTGGACGGTGCGGTGTGAAGGATATTGCTATTGTATGGGGTAATTACTATTTGGTACGGACTTGGTGGGCTGAAGGGCCTGTTTCCAAGCTGTATCTTTCTAAAGTCTTAAAAAACAGGAATTGTCGGAGGAAAATAGTGCAAGGATGATGTTCAATGCAATCAACATGCAGATAGACTTGCAACTGGGAACGGGAAACTGTGTGGTGAAGTGGAGGAAAGAACAACACAAATCATTGTTCTTGGTGATATGGTGAGCTGCAGTTTCAAGTCACTAGTTTCTCAGTTCAAGGTCAGAGGACATAGGTTTATGGTGATGGGGGAAAGATTTAATAGGAACCTGAGGGGCAACTTTTTTACTCAAAGGATAGTGGATGTATGGGACGAGCTGCCAGAGGAGGTAGTTGAGGCAGGTGGTATCGCAACATTTAAGAAACATTTAGACAGGTACATGGATAGGATAGGGTCGGTGTGGGCAAGTTAGGCCACTGGGCCTGTTTCCACGCTTTATGACTATGACGCAAGGAAACTATAGGTTCAATCCTCGTAGGGATTTCTAAGGTTTCGAAGGTTTCAAAGGTATTTTATTGTCACATGTGCCAATTAAGGTACAGTGATATGCAAATTACCATACAGCCATATGAGAAAAAAGCACCAAGACACTCAGCTACATAGAAGTTAACATAAACATCCACCACAGTGGATTCCCACATTCCCCACTTTTATGGAAGGCAGAAAAATGCAATCTTCTTCCTCTTTATTCTCCCGCGGTCGGTGCAGTTGATACATCCATCGGGGCGATCGAAGCTCCCGTGTCGGGGTGGTCGAAGCTCCTGCGGCTTGGAGTTCCTGAAGTTGGTCTCTCACTAGAGAACGCGAGTTCCATGATCTTAAGTCCACAGGCACCTATGGTTGTACCTCCGAGGACGATCCCTGGCAAAGGAATCGCGGGCTCCGCGATGTTAAAGTCCTTCTCAAAAATCGGTCTCCAGCAAAGACTGCCAACTCCTCGATGTTAGGCCGCAGTGCAGATGTAGATGATACAGAAAAAAATTGCATCTCCATCGTAGTAAGAGATTAGAAAAAGTTTCCTGCACCCCCCCACCACATAAAACAAGCTAAAGAACACTAAAAACATACATTTAACACATACTATTAAAACACAAAGATGGAAGGGACAGACAGACTGTTGGTGAGGCAGCCATTGCTGGCGCCACCAGGTCGTTCACTGCCACCCGGTGATTAGAGCATGTTATCATGGCTATACTGGGGAGTGGTGTAGAGTAGTGTTGACAATGTGTGTTAGAGCTGGTTATAGAGCCATGGAGTCAAACAGAATGGAAGGAGGCCCCTTCGGCCCATCCTTCTTGTACCGTCCAAGATGCCACATCTAAGATTCCCATTTGCACATGTTTGGCTCATATTCATCCAAACCTTTCCTATCCATCTACCTGGCTTAGTGCTGTTCAAGTACATGCCTCAACTACATTCTCTGGCAGCTTGTTCCATTTCCCCACCACTCTCTGAGTGAAATAGGAGCCCTCTGGTTCCGATTAAATCTTGTTCCTCTTACCTTAAAGCTATGTCTGGTTCTTGATATCTCCAGCCCTGACAAAAGTTCTGTTCATTCATCCTATCTATTTCATGATTTTATGCACCTCTGTAAGATCACTCCTCTGCGACCTGCACTCCAGGAATAAAGTCTTAGCCTGTCCAGTCTTTCCCTACATCTCTCTCCCTCATGTCTTGGCAACATCCCCGTAAACCTTCTTTGGATGTTACGAGGGTTGAGTCAGCGGCCTATTCAGCTGACTCGACCCACTCCGACACCGCCTCTACATTGGCTCGTGAACGCACAGTCACTGACCTCCGATGGCCATCGCTCGGCCTCTATGCCCAGAGGGCCACACTCAGCTGAGCCCGAGTGCCTGGGTGACCCCCAGCTCACTCACCGGCACCTATCTTTGTTCTGTCGACCACTGCTGCTATCTTAAACTGGATGTGGAGAGGATGTTTCCAGTTAGAGTCATGGAATCATAGAGTGATACAGTGTAGAAACAGAGCCCTTTGGCACGATGTGCTCACACCGGCCAACATGTCCCAGCTACACTAGTCCTACCTGCCCACGTTTGGTCCATAAGTTTCCAAAACTGTCCTATCCATGTACCCATCTAATTGTTGGGATAGTCCCTGCCTCAACTATCTCATTTGGCAGCTTGTTCCATACACTCACCACCCTTTGTGTGAAATTTGTCCGAAAGTCTAGGACAAGAGGGTATAGCCTCAGAATAGAATAGCCTCTCTTCAAGAAGTACTCAATTTTGTCTGTAGATAAACTGAATGCATTCCAAATATGTATTTTTATTTTCAGATATCTTAAATGTAAACATGATTTGCCTGTTTCTCTTCATGAGCTTTTCACCCTTTCTTCTAATATTCACCATTACCCAACCAGAAGAAGAAATGATCTTCATCTTCCATTTTGTCGAACATCCAAACACAAACATTGCATTACTTTTAAAGGTCCTAAATTTTGGAATACCATGCCTCCGTCATTAAAGTCTCACACCTCCTTAGCCACCTTTAAGATTGAGCTTAAAAAGTTTCTCATCATGTCCTGAGTTCTGACCTCCAGCTTTTTGTAATGCTATTTATGAGCTCAAACTACTTCTGTTGACTCTGTCATCTCATACTATACCTTATTATTTTATTTATTTTCATATTTTTAATTTAATATTTTTAATTTTCATTTTTAAACTGTATTATTGATTATTATTGTCTTTTTTATTTCTCCTCCCCCCTGATTTGCCATTAACGCTCATTTTCAGATGGGAGCGGATTTTGTATAAGCCCTCTGGGCTACCCTTCCCTCCCAGCACTGTATGGTATTATAAATTGATCGTTTGTCTTCTTTTAAAACATTGTGCAAATAAGTAAACAAATAAACAAATAAAGAAACAAATAAAAAGATGTACCTTTAGTAAGGAGAAGAGGAGGAAATTTGGTTAGTCAGACTGTGGTAAATCTGTGGAATTCATTGCCAGAAGCGGCTGTGGAGATCAAGTAATTTGATATCTTTTAAGCATGGATTGGTAGGTTCTTGATTATTAAAGATGTCAAAGTTATTGGGAGAAGGCAAGAGAAAGGGGTTGAAAGGGAAAAATAGATAAGCCATGATCGAATGGCGGAGACTTGGTGGGCTGAATGGCCTCATTCTGCTCCTATGTCCTATGATCTGACGATCTTATGATTTTGAAGCAAGTGAGCTTGCCTTACCATCCACTGAATGAAGCATCAAGGCTGAACCAAACCTTGATGTTTATCCCTGCAAACTCTCCCTCAGAATGAATATTGCCCTGGACAGTTCTCCAGCGTGATGCTGCATTTGCAAGCAGAAGCGGGCGATATATAGCATAACTAAACAGAACCAGCTCACTTCACAAATGCATGAGCAAGTCCTAAAAAGGACACCAAGTGCTGGAGTAACTCACAATCAACATCTTTGGGGAAAACCTTTTCACTCAGATGGGTTGGGTATGTGGAACGAGAGACCAGAGGAGGTAGTTGAGGCAGGTACCACAACAACATTTTAAAGACACTTGGACAGGTACATGGACAGGAGGTTTTAGAGGGAAATGGGCGACACGGGGGCATGTGAGATGAGCATAGATGGGGCATCTTTGTCTGGGCAAGTTGAGCTGAAGGGCATTGTTTGACGAGGACTATAAAAATAGATGTAACAAAGCCTCAAAAATCCAATTTGTTTGTTGTGAAGGCACCAAGGCACCCTGAATGCCTAAAATGGCACAAATGTTCTCCCTGTGAATTCTCTTCCAATTGTAAAATTGTGCTGCAGTTGACATCAACCAAGAACAACAGGGACTGTTGCCTAATACATGGGAGGGCAGTGTCCCAGCTGGTACAGTTGCTGCCTCGCAGTGCAAGAGACCTCGGTTTGATCCTGTCCTCGGGTGCTGTCTCAGTGAAGTTTGCACATACTCCCTGTGACAGCGCAAGTTTCCTTCAGATGCTCCAGTTCCTCCCACGTTCCAAAGACGTGTGGGTTGTTAGGTTAACTGGCCCTTGTGCGTAGGGAGCGGATGGGAAAGTGAGATGACATAAAACTGGTGTGAGCGGGTTATCGATGGTCGGCGTCAACCTGGTGGGATGAGGGTGGGGAATGAGGATGGATAAAAGGAAGATGGGAGATGCGGGGACGGGAGATGAATGTGGGAAGGAGGGGAAAGGAGTAGCGTGACTGTGTGGGGTTGGAAGATGGTGGGAGATACGAGTCAGCAAAGGCTGCAGACTACGGACAAAGGACCAGTAAGAAGAACTGAGGGGATCTCAATGTCCATGCCCTCGAGTGTTGCTGTTGGAGGCGCCCCCAGGGAGCAAAAGCTGAAAGTGTCCAGGGGAAGAGAGGGATGACGGATCGCGGGATGACCCGGATTGGAGGCGATGGCTGCAATGGACCTTTATGGCCAGCTGCAGCTGGGACTCTGAAAATGGCACCAAAACCTGGCGAATCTTGCATGTAGACTCAGTGGGCTATCAATATAGCATTCCGTACTTAAATCAGGGATTGTACATGTGTATGGCAATAATCTTACTGATCTAATGCAAAAAAATGATGCAAAAAAAGAATGTAACTGTATCTTAGTACATGTGATAGTAAAGGACTTAATAGTGATACATGTGATAGTAAAGATACTTAAAACTCATCTTTACTCTCAAGCCGTTCTTGACGTCCTCTGAGTGAGGGCTATATGTACTTTATCTATGAACCACTGTTGTATAACGTTACTACCTCCACCAATGTAAAGCACTTTGGCCAACGAGAGTTGTTTTTTAAATGCTATATAAATAAAAGTGACTTGACTTGACATTGAACTATTTAGCGCACACCAGATTGGCCGTTACTTGATGTTAGAGAGTTTTTTGGCCTAACGGGATCTCCCGGTTGACAAACATTTTGACTCCCCTTCCCATTCCTATACTGAGCTTTCTGCCCTGGACCCCCTTCGCTGTCCGTAAAGCCACATGCAAATTGCAGGAACAGCACCTCATGTTTCGCTTGGGCAGCTTACAATCCAGCAATATATATTAGATCTCTAATTTCAAGTAACCCCTGCATTCCCTCGCTCTCTGCCTCTCACCAACCCTAGTTGTCCTGCCAATTCCACTGTTTGCATCCGTATATCTCTACGTTATCACCTCTCTCACAGCCACCAATGGTTCATCTTTCCTTGGTCACCGGCGCCAACTCTGATTTCTTCTGAACCTTTACATATCTCTAGATTCCCTCCCCCCTGACTCTCAGTCAAAAGAAGGGTTTCGACCCGAAACATCACCTATTCCTTTTCTCCAAATATATTTATGTTGAGCTATTCCATCCAGCATTTTATGTCTATCTTCAGTGTAAGCCAGCATCTGCAGATCTTTCCTGCACACTCAAGATTCATACTGCTGGGGTGTAGGCTACCCAAGTGGAATATGAGGTATTCCTTCGGTTTGTGTGGCCTCAGTTTCTTGTGGCTCAAGTTGTGGTAATGTTGCTTTCAGAAGCAACAGAATGCAGTGAACACTGACTTATTCTTGATCGGATGTACAATATGATCCTTAGTGTGTACCTGGAGCTTTGGAATGGATGGGCAAGACAGTTTAGTGTCTCAGACAGTGTTGGCAGGTCTGACATTGCACCACTCCATCAGTACAAGATAGCTCGTCATTCAGGAAGTGGCCTCCCAGGGAGATGTTGATTTATGTGCATGGTTTCAAGAGATGATATCCAAGGCACGTTTCTTTCAATCATTTTCACTCCCCAATAGGGCATTCTGGGTTAGTTTTCGAAAGGCTAATAAAGAAGCATCAGTCTCAGGCAAGGATGGGTTGCAGAAAACACCGCTGTCTCAATATATACAAAGCTGTTTGTTAACACTTCAAAGATTCAGTTAATCCCCTGGTCTCAAGGATACTGACAATAGTTTATTTTTACTGCCTGATTGTAAAACTTCTGTTTGCTTCCTGGCTTAGTTATTCAACTAGTAATCCAGTTCAAATTCTACCTTGGCAACTTGAGAAATTGAATTCACTTTTAAAATGTGTGAAAATAAAATGTGCTTCAATATCATTGTCATGTGTGCCGTGGTACAATGCAAAGCTTCTCCTCCCTTCTTTCCCTCACCCCCACTCCCTCTTCCCAGTACCCCACCTGATAAGCACCCCTCGTTCCCCTCCCGCACTTCCACCTAGATTCCTTCACAATTCGCAACTCCTCGATCCTTATCTTACACATTTGTATTTTCAACTCTGGCCTTTGTCCAATCATCTACATAGCAAATCTTTCCCTCTCCACACACTTGTATCCAACTATCACCTTAAGAAGGGTCCGACCCAATACGTTGCTTGCTCCTTTCCTCCAGATATGCGGCCTGACCCGCTGAGTTACTCCAGCATTTTGTCTATCTCCACCTATCACCCAATAGACAATTGACAATAGACAATAGTTGTAGTAGGCCATTCAGCCCTTTGAGCCAGCACTGCCATTCATTGTGAGCATGACTGATCATCCACAATAAGTACCCCATTCCTGTCTTCTCCCCATATCCCTTGACTCCGCTATCTTTAAGAGCTCTATCTAACTCTCGCTTGAAAAGATCAAGAGAACCGGCCTCCACGGTCTTGTGAGGCAGATAATTCCACATTCACAACTCTCAGGGTGAAAAATGTTTTTCCTCATCTCCGTTCTAAATTGCTTACCCCTTATTCTTAAACTATGGCCCCTGCTTCTGGACTCCCCCAGCATTGGGAACATGTTTCCTGCCTCTAGTCTGTCAAATCCCTTAATAATCTTATATGTTTCAATAAGATATCCTCTCATCCTTCTAAATTCCAGTGTATACAAATCCAGTCGCTCCATTCTTTCAACATATGACAGTCCCGCCATCCCGGGAATTAACCTCGTGAACCTACACTGCACTCCCTCAATAGCAAGAATGTCCTTCCTCAAATTTGGAGACCAAAACTACGCACAGTACTCCAGTTGTGGTCTCACCAGGGCCCTGTACAACTGCGGAAGGACTTCTTTGCTCCTATACGCAACTCCTCTTGTTATGAAGGCCAAAATGCCATTAGCTTTCTTCACTGCCTGCTGTACCCACATGCCTACTTTCAGTGACTGATGTACAAGGACACCCAGATCTTGTTGTACTTCCCCTTTTCCTAACTTGACACCATTCAGATAATAATCTGCCTCCTGTTTTTACCACCAAAATGGATAACCTCACATTTATCTACATGAAACTGCATCTGCCATGCATCTGGCCACTCACCCAACCTGTCCGTCAACCTGCATCTCATAGCATCCACCTCATAGTTCACACTGCCACCCAGTTTTGGGTCATCTGCAAGTTTGCTAATGTTACTTTTAATTCCTTCATCTAAATCATTAATGTATATTGTCAATAGCTGCGGTCCCAGCACCGAGCCTTGCGGTACCCCATTAGTCACTGCCTACCATTCTGAAAGGGATCCGTTAATCCCTACTCTTTGTTTCCTGTCTGCAACCAATTTTCTATCCATGTCAGTAGCCTACTCCCAATACCATGTGCTCTAAATTTGCCCACTAATGTCCTTTGTGGGACCTTTATCAAAGGGTTTCTGAAAGTCCAGGTACACTACATCTACTGGCTCTTCCCTTGTCCATTTTCCTTGTTAAATCCTCAAAAAATTCCAGAAGATTAGTCAAGCATGATTTCCCCTTCGTAAATCCACGCCGACTCAGACCGATTCTGCTACTAGTATCCAAATGTGCCGCCATTTCATCTTTTATAATCGACTCCAGCATCTTCCCCACCACCGATGTCAGGCTAACTGCTCTAGAATTTCCTGTTTTCTCTCTCCCTCTTTTCCTAAAAAGTGGGATAACATTAGCTACCCTCCAATCCACAGAACTGATCCTGAAACATTGGAAAATGATCACCAATGCGTCCACGATTTTTAGAGCCTCCTCCGTAAGTACCCTGGGATGCACTCGCCAGACTTTCTCCCCACCTACAATCAGTCTGAACAAAGGTCCTGACCTGAAACGTTACCTGTCCATATCCTCCAGAGATGCTGCTTGATCCATTGAGTTACTCCAGCACTTTGTGTCTTTTTTGTAAACCTAGTTTCTCCAGTGAAAAAAATTGTTTGGCATGCTATCCAATCAAATCAGAAAATAGTAAACATAAATAGATTCAAGCCTTTACTTATGTACAATAGGTAGAGCAAAGGGAAAAATACAAAGTCCATAATCTCAGCATTGTAGCTTAACAGCTCCAAAGGCAAAGTCCAATGTCCGCAATAAGATAGAGGAGAATCGGACAGTGCCTAGCTTATGGAAAGACTGTTCAGAAGCCCAATAACAGAGGGGAAGAAGCTGTTCCTGAGTCTAGAGGCGTCTGCTTTCAAGCTTCTGGATGTTCTGCCCAAAGGGAGCATGGAGCGTAAGGAATGACTGGGATGGGAAAGGTCTTTGATTATTATGGCTGATTTCCCTAGACAACATGATGTATAGATGAGCTCGTAGCGGGGAGTTGTTCTGTGTGATGGACCAGGCTACGTCCACAACTCTCTGCAATTTGTTGCAGTGTTGGGCAGATCTGTTCCCAAACCAAGCTGTGATGCAACCCGACAATATGCTTTCTATGGTGCATCTGTAGAGGATTATAAGTCATTGGAGACATGCTAAATTTCCTCAGTCGCTGAAGGATTTAGAGGCATTGGTGTGCCTTCTCTATATTTTTACAGTATAGATAGATAGATTCTTGATTGGTATGGGCGTCAGATGTTATGGGGAGAAGGCCGGAGAATATGGTTAGGAGGGAAAGATAGATAAGTCATGATTGAATGACGGAGTAGACTTGATGGGCCGAATGGCCTAATTCTGCTTCTATCACTTATGAACAAGAACGTGGTCGTAGAGCCAGAGAGCAGGAGGAATCACAGAGGGGGAGCAGCGAGAGAGGGTGTTGCAGGACACCTGTCAGAGAAGTTCTTCAATGCAGGCATAGCTTGAGTAGATTTTGCAGTGGAGCAGACAAAATGTGTAGGAAGGAATTGCAGATGCTGGTTTCTGCTGAAGATAGACACAAAATGCTGGAGTAACTCAGCAGGTCAGGCAGCATCTCTGGAGAAAAGGAATAATTGATGCTTCGGGTCAGGACCCTTCTTCATACTAGCGCAGTGGTGTTAGACATCTGGCAATGTCGCGTTCATCAACGTTGAATGGAGTGTCAACCGAGATTATTTAGTCAACTATTCGACAAGAACCATAGCCTAACTATATTATTTCAGCATGGGCAAACCAGAACTGTTGAGGAGTTATTCTTTGTTGCTGAGCAATGTGTAAAGGGTGTATTTAATTTAATATGTTTAGGTTCATGCACAATTGAAAATCTGCTCCTCATAATGTTTCGCATGCGGAATTATGAGCAGCTGGGGTTGAGTAAAAGGCTGCAATTTAACAATAGGGTGCATGTCTTGAAAGCCAAACTCAAGTAATTTATGGAGGTGATTCTTACCTTTCAATTAAGTAGCAGTGTTGAACGTGGCCCATACATGTATTTTATATAATATGTGTAACCAAGGGCTTAATGAAGTGAAGACAGCACTAATGGCGGAATATGACGCATGAATCCGAGAACATTGCGTTATGTGATCTAGAGGTGGTGTAATGAGAGGATTTCACTAGTTTGCTTGGAGGAAGTATATATGTCACCTGGACACTAATTAATGGGGAAAAAAGTACTCAATATCGTCTGCACGGATCCTAAGAATGTCAATCGGCTGATGAATGCCATTTACATAAATAACTTAACCATCAATTTGAATTTGTCCAAAATGAGCACTATTTCTCCCAACCTAATTAGCAGGAGGAAGGTAGTCCATGCATTGAAGCTTGAAGGAAAGACACAAGGTGTTGGAACATGGATAGGCGACGTTTTGGGTTGGGATTTATAAGGTCATAGTTCTGTGCAGCACAGCAACAGGCCATGTGGCCCATCTCATCCATGCTAACCATTACACCTACCTATACTAATCCCACTTGCCTGCATTAATCCCACATGCCTCTCTGCCCTATTCATTCAAGTACCCGTCCAGACGTCGTGTAAATGTCCAAAAAAGACACAAAGCGATGGCGTAAACCAGTATAGACACAAAAGGCTGGAGTAACTCAGCGGGACAGGCAGCATCTCTGGAGAGAAGGAATGGGTGACGTTCGGGTCGAGACCCTTCTTCAGACTGACTTTGGGGAGTGGGGGGAAGAAATGGGGTAAAGGCTGAGACACAGGGAAAAGTGTGGTAGATAATAGGTTGACACAGATGAGGGGGGTCTTTTTGACAGGGAGATAGTTGGAACAAAGGCCAGAGAAAATACCAGTAGTTGTGAGACAAATTTGAAGAGAAGTGGGTTGTGAAGCTAGGGGGAGGAAAGTACTGGGGAGGGAGACAGGGGATGGGGGTTAGTCGGAGGAAAGTGGGGGACCAAGTGGGGCACACGATAAGGAAGTGGGGGAAGAGAGGGGTGGGATGGGGTTAGTTGGTGGTTATCTCAAATTGGAGACTTCAATGTTCACACCATTGGGTTGTAAGCTACCCATGGAATATGAGGTCAATTGTTCAGTTTGTAGTCTAAATGTTACCATTGTTATTACGTCCAAAACCTCCTTTGGACTTTAGAGATATAGTGTGGAAACAGGCTTTTCGGCCTACCCGGCAGGCTTTGAGTCTGCACTGACCAGCGATCACCCCGTACACAAGCACTATCCGACACAGAAGGGACATTTTACAATTTACAGGAGCCAATTAACATACAAATCTGCACATCTTTGGGATGTGGGAGAAAAATGGAGCACCTGAAAAAAACCCATGTGGTCATAGGGAGAATGTACAAACTCTGTACAGACAGCACCCGTAGTCAGGATCGAACCCAGGTCTCTGGTACCGTAAGGCAGCAATTCTGCCACTGCGCCACTCCTATCTCATCGGAGTATTTGGATAGATTAGAGTTGGCCTTCAGCAAGGCAAGTGAATTGTTTTTAGAACTACTTTTAGAATTGCGTTTATACCTTGCAGAAGATTGTGTGGGAGCCTTGGTCAGGGGATGGTTGCAGATACAGTGATGATGTGGCCCTCCTCTTCTTGCAGAGACCTGGTCATGTCTGCATAAAGAGCAGCTATGGCATGGAGCTGAATAGTGGGGAGGGCTGCCATCATTACCGGGCTACATGGCCATAGTGGGGTGATCCAAATGTCATCTAGGTCCACAGGCATACATGAGAAACAACACTTATTGCTTCTGCACTAAAAAAAACAAATTAATTGTGACAAATATTGAGAATTATTCATATCGCACCTTTATATTAAGCATTTGAGGTGAGATCAATGTTCTTACATTTAGTTTAGAGTTATAGCGTGGAAACAGGCCCTTCAGCCCACCAAGTCGATGCTGACCAGCGATCCCTGCACACTAAGATCCTACACACACTGGGGTCAATTTACTATTATACCAAGCCGATTAGCCGACAAACCTATGATGTACGTTTTTGGAGTGTGGGACGAAAGCGGATATCCCGGAGAAAACCCGCACAGATCACGGAGAGAACGTACAAACTCTGTACAGATAGCACCCGTGGTTGTCATGTTGCGTGTTACTCTTGGGCTGAAGATTGAAGGGGCAATGCTGATAGTTCGGTATCCAGTCAACTAGATGCTTGACCGTGTGGGTTTTCTCCGGGTGCTCCGATTACCCTCCAACGATCCAAAGACGTGCAGGTTTGTAGGTTAGGTTTGACCTCTGTGAATTACCACTGGTGTGCAGGGAGTGGATTTGAAAGCGGGATAACATAGAACTAGTGTCGACGGTCGGCGTGGACATGGTGGGCCTACGGTCCATTTTCCATGCTGTCTCTCTAAAACAGATAGACTACGTATGATGAGCATTTGACGGCACTGGGCCTGTACTCCCGGGAGTTTAGAAGGATGAGGAGTGGGTGGACATCATTAAAATTTACCGAATAGTGAAAGGCCTGAATAGATTGGCTGTGGAGAAGATGTTTTCACTAGTGGGAGAGCGTAGGACTGGAGGGCATAGCCTCAGAATAAAAGGACGTACCTTTAGAAAGGCGATGACGAGGAATTTCTTCAGTCAGAGGATGGTAATTCTGTGGAATTCATTGGCACAGACAGCTGTGGAAGCCGCGATTGGGTATTCTTAAGGGGGAAACTGACAGGTTCTTGATTAGTGCGGGTATCAAGGATTATGGGAGATGGCAGGAGAATAGGGTTAGGAGAGCAAGATAGATTTGCCATGATTGAATGGCAGTGTAGACTTGATGGCCTATTTCTGCTCCTATGACTTATAATCTTGTGGACTTGTGAGACAATTAATGTTTTGTTGTGAAGAACAGTGGTGCAGTGCTAGAGTTGCTGCCTCACAGCGCCGGAGACCCATGTTCGATCCTGACTACCGGTGCAGAGTTTGTGTGTTCTCCCCATGACCTGCATGGGTTTTCTCTGGGTGGTCCAGTTTCCTCCCACATTCCAAAGACGTACAGGTTGGTAGGTTAATTGGCTTTGGTAAAAATTGTAAATTGTCCCTAGTGTGAAGGATAGGGTTAGTGTACAGAGATGGCTGGTCGCCGCAGACTGGTTGGGCGAAGGGCCTGTTTCCGCGCTGTAACACTAAACTGAACAAAATAATTAAACTAAAATGGTATCTAAGGTAACCCCTAACTCTTCCTGAACAATGACACTGGAGATTCACGCATAGTGTTAATACAATGGCATGATCATTCACTCTGACATGTCATCACCAACTATGGGGAATCTCCTCCACAGCCTAAAGGAACATCCTTTCTGAGCCAATTTGGAGCAAGGTCTCTTTCATTAAAAAAACCTCCCAGAGATATTCTTGTCGAATTGTTTCTTAGTGAGTCACTTAACGCATTGCTTGCGACAGTCACTTAAGTGCCAGATGGATGGATAAGATGCAACTAAGGCCAACAAAGGAGTACACACTCCAATTTCACTGCTTAAAGAAACTCATAGCATTAATAAAAATTATGTCACGAGAAATCATGTGATGGTCTTACCTTCCATGCCCTCAAAGCCGGCTGCGCTGGTGCACCCCGGGGCACGGAGATTGAAGACGGCCTGGCGAAGAAATGGATGTTGGTGCTGTAAAGCAGCAACTCTACTACTATGCCACTGTGTCACCCCTAAAAGATTTAAAAGCAGTAGTGTATTAACTGGGCGGCAGGCACAGTGGCACAGCGATAGAGTTGCTACCTTGCGACGTTCTGCGTGTTGGTTTTCTCCAGAACTCCAGTTTCCTCCCACATCCCAAAGATGTACAGGTTTGTAAGTTAGTAGTTCAAAATAAGCGGCGGGTGGAAGTGTGAATTGCGAATGGATGCTAAGAGGTTGCAGGGTGACTTTGACAGGTTGAGTGAGTGGGCAGATGCAGTATAATGTAGATAAATGTGAGGTTATCCACTTGGGTGGCAAGAACAAGGATGCAGATTATTATCTCAATGGTGCCAGTTTAGAAAAAAGGAAAGTGCAATGAGACCTATATGTCCTTGTACACCAGTCACTGAAAGTAAACATGCAGTTACAGCAGGCATACAAGTTGCTTGGCCTGCTCTGTGCTTCAAAGTGCAATGGGAATGGAAGTGAAATGAAAATTCAATCAGCTGTTTGGCCAGCCCAGTGCTTGAAACTGAAATGGCAACGGAAGTGAAATGAAATGGCAATCAGCTGTTTGGCCTGCCCTGTGCTTGAAACTGTAATGGCAATGGAAGTGAATTGAAAATGCAATGAACTGTTTGGCCTGCCCTGTGCTTGAAACTGCAATGGCAATGGACGTGAAATGAAAATTCAATCAGCTGTTCGGCCTGCCCTGTGCTTGAAACTGCAATGGCAATGGACGTGAAATGAAAATTCAATCAGTTGTTCAGCCTGCCCTGTGCTTGAAACTGCAATGACAATGGAAGTGAAATGAAAATGCAATGAACTGTTTGGCCTGCCCTGTGCTTGAAACTGCAATGGCAATAGAGCAAAATGAAAATGCAATCAGCTGTTTGGCCTGCCCAGTGCTTGAAACTGAAATGGCAACGGAAGTGAAATGAAATGGCAATCAGCTATTTGTCCTGCCCTCTGTTCGAAACTGCAATGGCAATGGAACTGGAATGAAAATACAATCAGCTGTTCGGCCTGCCCTTGAAATTGAAATGGAAATGAAATGGAGTTGTTTGGCCTGCCTGAAACCACAAATTTCGGCCCACAAGGCCCCTATTAGCCAGAAATCAGTCCCTTTTGTCCAAAATGCCCATAGCCTAGGAGGAGCATTTTGGCCCAAAAGGCCCATGCCAGGCTAAGAAAAGACCTGAAAAAATGCCTTTCATTGAGATTTCACTCTTTTTTTTTTTAAGTGCCACTTTGGCCCATCAGGCCTGTGCTAGCCCATGAGGTGTCCCTTCGGCCCATCACTAAGTATTCCCCCTGCAAGTATTAAACCTTACCCCAATATTTTTCTCCCTCCCTTCATTGGCTCCCTGTGAGACCCAGGCCAGGGTGGACTTTCCTCCTTCATTGCTGTGATCTGCAGAAAAAGATAAAAAATGTCTAAAATTGATTCTCCACCCTCTCCCCCTTCTCTCTCTCTCTCTCTCACATGTTTTCAACAGAATTCCTGGCAATTTCTGAGCTGCTAGCCCACCAGGCCTGAGTGACTGAGCTGCCAGCCCACCAGACCTGAGTGACTGAGCTGCCACCCAACCAGGCCTGAGTGACTGTGCTGCCAGCCCAAGAATCCATTTGGCCCACAATGTCCATACTAGCCCATTGAAAACCAGTCCCATCAACCCACAACACCCATACTAGCGTTCCATTCAAGCGTTCCACCCATACTAGCGTTCCAACATTGGAATTGGTGGAGAGGTGGAATATTGCGCTGGGGGACCAACCCTCCCGTTATGCAAGAAAAATGTTCCCAGTGTTGAGGGGGATCAGAACCAGGGGCCACAGTCTAAGAATAAAGGGGAGACCATTTAAAACTGAGATGCAAAAAAAAAATTCTCACCCAGAGAGTTGTGAATTTATGGAATTCTCTGCCACAGAAAGTAGTGTAGGCCAATTCACTGGATTCATTTAAAAGAGTTAGATAGAGCTGTAGGGGCTAGAGGAATCAAGGGATATGGGGAGAAGGCAGGCATGGGTTACTGATTGTGGATGATCAGCCATGATCACAATGAATGGCGGTGCTGGCTCAAAGGGCCAAGTGGCCTCCTCCTGCAACTATCTCTCTTACTATGTTTAACAGGCCTTGGTAAATTGCCTCTCATGTGTAGGGAGTAGATGTGAAATTGGGATAACATAGGAACTAGTGATCATTGGCTATGCAGACTCGATGGGCACCCAAGGTCATGATCGAACCCAGGTCTCTGACGCTGTCAAGCAGCAACTCGACTGCTGCTCAACTGAGTTGCCCAACAAAAAGTGTGCAAAAATATAGAATCTCACTGGACCTTAGTAGACGTAATAATAAAGGAACCGTTGAACCATTGATGAGAGCATGTAACAATACACCATTGTATCCAAACTTAATAACATTGTCCATGGTCAACACTTGAATGAAAGTTGACCCTCAAAGTTATAGGTGAATGGGTAAACTGGTGGTGTTATAGTTCCTGCTATCCAGCAGGGGCTGCTGAGATGCTCTGTGCCTTCTTGCAACCAGCAAACATCAGAACTGTCAGTGGCGTAACTAAAGGCATTGGAAATCACAAATCCTCACTTCTCACTTAGCATTTTTGTGGAATGCAATCTGTCACATTACAGCGTTCTCCAGCTCTGGGCTGCTGACAGTGTCAATCAGCCTGGCAGCATGCAGGGAGAAGCCAAGCTGACAGACACTTTTCATTAGCAATTAATTGCACATGGATGGCTCGAGCGTTTGTGGAAATGGGGAAGGTGCACACACACACACATAAATACACACACATACATGCACACACACATACATGCACACACACACACACCACACACACGCATTCACAAACATGCGCACACGCACATTCAAACGCACATGCACACATACACACATGCATGCACGCACAGACACACACGCACCCACACATGCATGCACACATGCACGCACACACGCAAACTCACACACAAACGTACACACATGCACTCACACACACACACAAATGAAAATATATATATAAAACTAAACCAGAGTGGTAAAAATGAAAAAATCCATTACAAAGTGCTAAATGAGGTTCATGATGAGGGATGCTAAATGCTGCCAGATAGTTTAATGAGTTTGTCTTCCAAGCAACCTCACATTCCTACTCTTTCTGAAAGTAATTAAGCAATTGACAATGAAGATGCAATTCCCAGACGTGGTAATGAGATGCTGTGAGAGTACAGATCCCACCAGAAGGGATTGCTTATTAAATATTTATTGTGTGTGTAGCTTCATCGCTCGTACTACAAAGCACAGGGCTCTTTCAGTGAATACTTGTCTCCCGCTTTACAAGACCAGTGTAATCATTCTAAAGATCAATATTTCATTGTACATGTTAATTGTTTGTAAAGCAAAAAAGCCGCCACTGTACGTGACACCTGCTACTGCTCAAAGCCTCGCACGGCCGATCCGTGGGTGGAGCGAGGGCAATGTTATCGGTCGGTTTAATGAGTCTCGCAAGATAAATGTTACCCTCTCCGGGATGTGTGTCGGAGTACTAGTGGTGGTTAACTTCACTCCAAGGCTGTGGTCTCGGGCTGAATACCAACAACTTCTCAGTACACCATGTTGCATTTGCAACTCGGCGAGAGAGAGGAAAAAAATAAATTGAATGCAGGAGCAGTCATTTAACAGGGAGAGCTTTAGATTTACGAAGCATTCATCCGCCGACCAGGGCTAAATCAAATACCGCGAATGAAAATGGATTTAACAAATTAGAGTGCGTGTAGCATTGTTTCACATGGTGCTCTTCAGCTTTGCATATATGATCTTGCACTGCATACTACCCAATTAATTCACAGAATACAGTGGGGATTTCAGGCACCTTCTGTTCCTCAGTGCTTTGCATAGCTCATTATATTTGGCACCACTATCTGTGTTACAATTAATGGAACATAAAGGCATCCACACCAATATTTTTTTCAATACTCTGACCTAAATGTAGCATTTTCATTTTGTTCGACTTTTAATAAAATATTTACAATGCTCGTCGGTTTCACAAAGATGTTGGTTAGAAAATCTGCCTTTGATAACACATTTTACATCCATTCAAAAAAGCAGGATTTCATTGCCAGAGGAAAATGGTTCACTTCAGCACTTGGAGTAGTGAAAACAGCAGGCATAGTGCAGAGGAGATTTAATGCAGTGATATATTACAGGGGGAAGAATGAGGAGAGGCAAGATAAACTCGATTATACAATTTTATACAGCAGGAGCAAACAAAATGTGGATAAAGGGCAACACAGTGGCACAGCTGGTACTTTAGTTTAGCTTAGAGATACAGTGCGGAAATAGGCCCTTCAGCCCACTGAGTCTGCACTGAATAACGATCACCGCACACTACCACTATCCTACACACTATGGATAATTGACAATTTTATCAAATCCAATTAAGCTGCATAACTATACATCTTTGGAGTGTGGGAGGAAACTGGAGCACCCAGAGAAAACCCACGCATAACGTACAAATTCTGTACAGACAGCACCCGTCATCAGGTTCAAACCTGGGTCTCTGGCACTGTAAGGCAGCAAAGCTACCGCTGCGCCATTGTGCTGCCCATATTGCTGCCTCCTCACAGTGCCAGAGACCGGGGTTTCATCTTGACCTCGAGTGCTGTCTGCATGGAGTTTGCATGTTCTCCCTGCAGCTGTGTGGGTTTCCTCATGGTGCTCCGTTGTCCTCCCACATCCCAGAGACATGCAGGTTTGTAGGTTAATTGACCCCCTGTAAATGGCCCTGAATGTGTAAGGAGTGGATGCAAAAGTGGGATAACATAGAAAATAGGTGCAGGAGGAGGCCATTTGGCCCTTCGAGCCACCACCGCCATTCATTGTGATCATGGCTGATCATCCGCTATCAATAACCCGTGCCTGCCTTCTCCCCATATCCCTTGATTCCACTAGCCCCGAGAGCTCTATCTAGTGTGAACGGGTGATCAATGGTCAATGTGGAATTAGTGGGCTGAAGGGCCTGTTTCCATTCTGTATCTTTCAACCAATCAAAAAACTTTGAAGGGGGACAAAAAATCTGCAATCCTTGGTCGTTAGCATAGAACCTTCTAGTGCAAAAGCAAAGCGGTAATGACAATTTTTCAACTAGCACTGACACACTCTCATCTTCAGGAAGACTAACTAATTATCTTTTTATTTTCCTTGTCACCAAAAAGAAGAGCAGGATTTATTTCCATGGCATTTCTCAAACATCACAGAGTTCTTTGCAATCAATGTAGTAATTGAAATGATGGTGGTGTTGAAATGTAGGAATTGTATCTTTACTGTTGTAAATTGCCAGGCAATCTACACTCAACCCACAATGTTAAAATGGATGAATATTAATTTGTGAGTTAAATATTAGGCAGAAATAGGCCAGGATAGAATGGATGTGGAGAGCATGTTTCCACTATTGTGGGAGTGTAGGACTAGAGGGCACAGCCTCAGAATAAAAGGATATACCTTTAGAAAGGAGATGAGGAAGAATTTAGAAACATAGAAAAATGTGTAGGAGTAGGCCATTCGGCCCTTTGAGCCAGCACCACCATTCAATATTATCATGGCTGATCATCTAAAATTAGTACCCCATTCCTGCCTTTTTCCCAATATCCCTTGATTCCTTTAGCCCTAAGAGCTAAATCTAACTCCACTGCCTTCTGTCTCACAGATTCACAATTCTCTGGGTGAAAATGTTTTTCTTCATCTCAGTCCTAAATGGCCTACCCCTTATGGTTAAACTGTGACCCCTGGTTCAGGACTCCCCCAACATTGGAAAAAAAATCCTGCATCTGGCTTGTGCAATCCTTTAAGAATTTTATAGGTTTCTTTATTCCTCTCGTCCTTCATAAATTTCAGTGAACCCAAACCCAGTCAACCCATTCTTTCATCATACGTCAGTCCTGCCATCCCGGGAATTAACCTGGTGAACCTACGTTACACTCTCTCAATAGCAATAATGTCCTTCCTCAAATTAGGAGATCAAAATTGCACACAATACTCCAGATGCAGTCTCACCAGGGCGCTGTACAACTGCAGTAGGACCTCCTTACTCCTAAACTCAAATCCTCAAAACAAAGATGCCATTAGCTTTCTTCTCCGCCTGTTGCACCTGCATGCTTACTTTCAGTGACTGATGTACAAGCACACCCAGTTCTCAATGCACCTCCCCTTTTCCTAATCTGACACCATTCAGATAATAATCTGCCTTCCTGTTCTTGCCTCCAAAGTGGATAACCTCACATTTATCCACACTATACTGCATCTGCCATGTATCTTCCCACTCACCTAACCTATCCAAGTCACCCTGCAACCTCATAGCATCCTCATCGCAGCTCACACTGCCACCCAGCTTTGTGACATCTGCAAACTTGGAGGTGTCACATTTAATTCCCTCGTCTAAATCATTAATATATATTGTAATTAACTGGGGTCCCAGCACCGAGCCTTGCGTCACCCCACTCGTCACTGCCTGCCATTCTGCAAAGGACCTGTTAATTCCTACTCTTTGCTTCCTGTTTGCCAACCAGTTCTCTATCCATGTCAATACCCTACTCCCAATACCATGTGCTTTAATTTTGCACACTAATCACTTGTGTGTGGGACCTTGTGAAAGATTTTTGAAAGTCCAGATACACCACATCCACTGGGTCTCCCTTATCCATTCTATGTGTTACATCCTCAAAAAATTCTAGAAGATTAGTCAAGCATGATTTCCCCTTCATAAAGAATAGGGGGTGAATGTGGAATTCATTGCCACAGACGGCTGTGGAGGCCAAGTCATTGGGTATTCAAAGATTGACAGATTTTTGATTAGTACAGTGTCAGGGATTATGGGCAGAAGGCAGGAGAATGGTTTAGAGAGGGAAAGATAGAACAGCCATGGTGGAGTATTGATGGGCTGAATGGCCTAATTCTGCTCCTATAACTTATTAACTTATGAAAACTAGGAATGCTTCCTCAAGTAAAATGCAAAGCACTGGAGGAACTCACCAGGTCAGGCAGCATCTGTTATGGAAATAGACAGATGACATTTTAGGTCTGAAACCTTCTTCAGACTGATTCATGTGTGAAGTCTGAAGAAGTGTCATGACCCAAAACATTGCCTGTTCAATCTGCCTGAAGAAGGGCCCCGACCTGCAATGTTGCCTGTCCATTCTTTCCCCAGATGCTGCCTAATCCTCTGATTTACTTGAGCTCTTGGTGTTTTGCTCAAGAATCCAGCATCTGCAGTTCCTTGTGACTCTCTGATGCATGTTAATAGATTCGAAGAATTTGCATATATAAAATGGTCAACAAACTGAAACAGGTTGACACGCAAACCTCTGAAGATGTATTAGAGTAATTAACAACAGTGCAAAGGATATGAATGAGCTGGTGAAGTAAATATGACACCATCACTTTCACTGTGGGTAGCCACACACATGCATATTGACAACACAACCCTTAATAAAGACAGATGCATGATGCTGGAGTAACTCAATTGATCAGGCAGCATCTCTAGTGAACATGGATAGGTGACGTTTCGAGTAGGGACTCTTCTTCAATCTGATTGTGGTGGAGGGGTGCGAAAGTCAGAGAAGAAGTTGAGGCAGGACAAGGTCTGGCAAGTGATAAGTGGATCCAGGTGAGGAAGTAGTAACAAGGACATGCAAATGCTGGTTTATCAAGGGAAGACACAAAGCGTTGGAGGAACTCAGTGGATTAGGTAGCATCCGTAAAGAGCATGGGTAGATGAGATTTCAGATCTGAAGATTAGTCCTGATCCGAAATGTCACCTATCCATGTTCTCCAGGGATGCAGCCTGACACACTGAGTTACTCCAGCACTTTGTGTATTTCCTCATAGTTGAGGAAGGTTTTTGAGATAGGAAGATATAAAGATAGAAAAAGAACATCAACTAATCATGTTCTCCAGAGATGCTACCTGACCTGGAGGAGAATCGACGAGGTGGTCGGCGAAGGCAGTGTCCTGGTGAGTGCTGGTGCTGCTCCTCATGGCCAAGATGGCATTGCGGGAGTAGGGCAGGCAGCGCGGGCCAGAATTGGGGTCTGGGGTCTGCAGGCTGTCGAGTCACGGAGTGTCGGTGGCAGGAGCAGCCTGGAGGCGGGCTAGTTTCAGGTCCTTGGTGGAGTTAAGGTCTGAAGAATGGTTTCAGCCCGAAACCGTTGCCTATTTCCTTTGCTCCATAGATGCTGCCGCACCCGCTGAGTTTCTCCAGCACTTTTGTCATGCTATCTGATCTGTTGATACTCCAGCACTTTGTGTCACTTTCTCTAAACCAGCAACTGCAGTTCCTTGTGTCTTCAATTAAAGCTACTTCACAATAGGACTGTCATTATAGTCACAGAACATAATATTAGAACAGATGACAAATATTAGGGAGATTAAAATGCACAGTATGGAAACAGGCCATTTGGCCCATCAAGTCCATGCCAAACATTGTGTTCACACTAGTTCTAGATTTTCACTCCTTACATGCAAGGGGCAATTTACAGAGGCCAATTAACCTAGATAAAGGTGGAGTGGGAGGGGGGAGGCAGGGCAGGGTCTGGAGGTGAGAAAAGGCCAGAACAAACCAGGGCCGGCGTCAGGTGACCTCTGGAAGGGTGGAGTCCATAATTTATGTCAGTGTTCTTTGTTTAATTTAGTTTTAGTTTAGAGACACAGCCTGGAAGATTCCAGCATTTTCATTCTCTTGAGATTTGTTATTAAGCATATTAGTGGCTACCTGACAATATCTCCTCAATTTCTTTGGTGATGGTTTATTTTTGATGAAGTATCTGGTTTCTGTTTTGAGGATGGTTTATAAGTGTGAGGAAACAGGGCCTGCGGCTCACCGTGTCCATGCAGACCAGCAATCACCCGTTCACACGAGTTCTATGTTGTCCCACTTTTGCATCTGCTCCCGACATAGAGGGCCAATCAACCTACAATTCCACACGTCTTTGGAATGTGGGAGGAAATTGGAGGACCCAGAGGAAACCCATGCGGTTGAGGGGAGAACATTGAAACTTCGCACAGACAGCACCCGAGGTCGGAATCAAACCCAGGTCTCTGGTGCTGTGAGGCAGCAGCTCTGCCAGCTGTATCACTGTGCTGTCCCTGTGAATTTAATTTCTGGTAACTCTACATACAGCTCACAGCAACTGACAAAACAAATAATGCTTTGATTGTTTTTGTCGCCTGCATTATTCAAAGCATCGTTTAACAAGAATGAATTTGATAATAAACAGATGTTTATAATTTTCACATATTGCTGTGATTTCATAACTATAATTCACGGGTAATATATGATTTACAAATCCAATATTATGCAAGAGGACATAATCAAAGATTGTAGCAGATAATACAGAATCTCTCAGTCTCAATAATTGCACTGATGGTGTTGATAAAATTCATAATTAAAATAAAACATTGATTTGATATATTCCCCAAGATTACATGATGATATAGCTTTCATTGGTCCTTTACTGCCTGTGATAAAATGATTAAATTAATGCTTTGACTTTTTTCCGATCCATGTTTTATAGGGCGGTCACAGTGGTGCAGCAGTAGAGTTGCTGCCTCACAGTGAATGCAGCGCTGGAGACCCGGATTTGATCCCGACTACAGGTGCTATCTGTATGGAGTTTGCACGTTCTCCCCGTGGCCTACGTGGGTTTTCTCCCACACTCCAAAGACGGACAAGTTTGTAGGTTAATTGGCTTGGTAAATGGAAAAATTGTCCCTAGTGGGTGTAGGATAGTGTTAATGTGTGGGGATCGCTGGTCAGTGTGGACCGAAGAGCCTATTTGCGTGCTGTATCTCTAAACTAAACTAAAAGACATTCCTGTACCTCAGAATACAAGGATGTACCTTTCAAAAGAAGATGAGGAGGAATTTCTTTAGTATGGTGAATCTGTAGAATTCATTGCTACAGACGTCTGTGGAGGCCAGGTCGCTGGGTATTTTTAAGGCAGTGATCGACAGATACTTGATTGGTTTGGGTGTCAAGGGTAATGGGGGAAAGGCAGGAGAATGGGGTTGAGAGGAAAATATAGATCAGCCATGTTTGAATGGTGGACTAGACTCCGTGGGCTCTTGTGAACTCATGAAAATCATGAGGTGAAAAGTTAAGGTAAATGCACAGACTTTTTCCCAGAGAAGGGGAATCAAGAACCAGAGGATGTGGATTTAAAGTAAGTGGAGAAAGATTTTAAAAAAAACCTGAGGGGCAACTTTTTCACACAGAAGGTGGTAGATATATGGAACAAGCTGCCAGAGGAGGTAGTTGAGGCAGCTACTATCACAACATTAAAAACAAATTTAAACTGATACATGGATTGGAAAGGTTTAGAGAGATATGGGTCAAACGCAGGTAGGTGGGACAAGTGTAGATGGGGCATCTTGGTCGGCAGCAAGAAGTTGGGCCGAGGGGCTTATGGCTCTATGACACAGGCACATAATTTAGCAATTCTGATCAACACCTTCATGTATAAAAGACAACTTGTGAAAACAAAAAAAACTGCAGATACCTGCAGAGGGCGGCACGATGGTGCAGAGCCAGAGTTGCTAACTAGCAACAGTGCCAGAGACCTGGGTTTCATCCCAAGTACAGGTGCTGTTTGTAAGGAATTTGTACGTTCTCCTCATGACCCGGGTTTTTCCTGGGTGATCCAGTTTTCTCCCACATCCAAATACATGCAGGTTTGTAGACTAATTGGCTTCAGTAAAGATTATTGTGTAAGATAGTGATGGTGTACAGAGATCGCTGGTCAGCGTGGACTCGGAGGGCCGTAGGGCCAGTTTCCACTTTGTATCTCTAAACTGAATTAAGCTAAACTAAATACTGAAATTTGGAACAAAAATTGCAGGAAGATGAAGGTCAGGCTGCATCTGTGGCAGGAGAAACAGATTAAATCTTTCAAGTGGAAGATTTTTTGTCAGAACACACCTGTTGAGTATTTCCAGCCCGTTTTGCTTTTATAAAAGACATCTTGTTGGTTAAACGGTTACACATGGAAATAAATGTTTCACACCTGATGGGTGAATTTTTGAACCATTGTTATAGTTTAATTCCCTTTGCATAAATAGTACATTTGGGATCTATGCAGCATTAGAGCTCAGGCAAACTGTCCCCCTGGTGATTATGTAACCATCGTGAAGCCACACTCAAATTGGATAAACAGCATCTCATATTTCGCTTGGGCAGCTTACAACCCAGTGGTATGAACATTGAACTCTCTAACTTTAACTAACTTCATCTCATACTTCCCAACCCTTCCCCGTCCCTCATTCTTTAACAAGTTCCACAGTTCTCCACATTGTTTCTCTTGAGATCACACATCTACGAGACACTGCCCTACCCAAAACGTCACCCATTCTTTTTCTCCCGAGATGCTTTCTGTCCCGCTGAGTTACTCCGGTACTCTGTGACTATCTTCATGTCACATACCAACATGGGACCACCTCAACGTCTCGAGGATTAGGTTTAGGTTTATTTATTGTCTTGTGTACTGCGATATAATGAAAAGCTTTTGTTTGCATTCCATCCAATCAAATCAGATAAACAACAGAAGACACAAAGTGCTGAAGTAATTCAACGGGTCAGGCAGCATCTCTGGAGAACATGGACAGGTGGCGTTTCAGGTCAGGACCCTCCTTCAGATGAATGTAGAGAGGGAAAGGAAAGCTGGAAGAGATGAGGGCCAGGACAAGGGCTGGAAGGTTTTTTGATAGGCAGATGTTTGGACAAAGGCCTGAGATGAAAAGACCGAAGGTGTGATTATAAAACATCTGGAGTTCCTTGTTTCTACAGTTAATACTGGACATGAATCCAATCAAGCCCAACTCAAACACTGCAGGCAGAGCAAAGAGAAAGGTATCAGAGTGCAGAATATAGCTCTTTGCATTTGAGTGTAACAGTTCCAGAAAAAAGTTCAATGTCTGCAATAAGGTAGAGGAGAATTGGACAGTACCCTTGCTTATAAAAAGACCATTCAGAAGTCTGCTAACAGAGGGGAGGAAGTCATTCCTGAGTTTAGTAGTTTGCGCTTTCAAGCTTCTGTATCTTCTACCCATTGGGACAAGCCAGAAGAAGGAATGACAGGGGTGAAAATAT
Source organism: Raja brachyura (assembly GCA_963514005.1). Next base: position 39,462,928 of record OY740793.1, read on the forward strand.
ATTTGATTATGTTGGTTGCTTTCCCAATGCAGTGTGAAGTGTAGATGGTGGAGAGTCTGGTCTGTGTGATGGCCTAGGCTACATCTACAAGTCTCTACAACTTCTTGAGATCTTGGGCAGCAGGTGAGGGAGCGGAATCGCCTGCAAACACCTACTTTGTCCCGGAAGTGGCACAGTGATGCAGCTGGCAGAGGCACTGTCTCACAGCATCAGAGACCTAGGTTCGATTCTGACCTCAGTTGCTGTCAGTGTGGAGATTCCACGTTCTCCCTGTGACCGTGTGGGTTTTCTCCGGGATGCTCACACATTCCAAAGACGTGCGGGTCAGTAGGCTAAATGTATCAGGTGTAAATAAACATAACTAGTGAAACTAACAAAGTGCTGGAGCAAGTCAGTGGGTCAGGTAACATCTGTGGAGAGGATGGACAAATTACATGTCTGGTTGGGACCCTTCATCAGACTGTGGTGGGGGGTGGGGTTGAGAAAGCTGGCAAAGAGGTGGGATTGGGACAAAATCTGGCACGTGATAAGTGGATACAGGTGAGGGGGTGGTCTTGTTTGAATTACAGATGAAATTGCAGAGTAGATGAAAAAGGCTGGAAATGAAAAGGAGACAAATGGGTGCCAGATAACGAGAGATGAGTGAAACGTTTTAGTTTAGTTTATTATTGTTACATGTATCAGGGTACTGTGAACATTTTTTTTCTTACATGCTATATATTCAGCATTAAGAGTGTACATGATTACAGTCAAGCCGTCCACAGTGTACAGACACCAGACAAAGGGAAATGTAAAGCTGGAGGGAGGGATGGGATGGAAAGGGACATGGGTGGAGGGGAAAGAGGTGGATAAAAGGGGAAGCATGGTGGTGCAGCTGTAGAGTTGCTGCCTTAAGGGTCTGTCCCATTTACACAAACCTAATTCACAACCTTTTTTACTCGTGGACATTTTTCATCAGGCTAGAAAAACGCCCCGACCTACTTGATGCCACGACTAATGACCTCCTACGACCTTGTGACGACCATGCTACGAGTATGAGTCAAGGGCAAACTCGGCAGAGGTCGTGAAAGTGGGACAGGCCCTTTACAGCACCAGAGACCTAGGTTCGATCCTGATTATGGGTGCTATCTATATGGCGTTTGTACGTTCTCCCTGTGACGTGCATGGGTTTTCTCTGGGTGCACCGGTTTTCTCCCACACTCCAAAGACGTGCAGGTTTGTATGTTAATTGGCTTCTGTAAATTGTAAATTGTCCCTACTAGGATAGTGTTGGCGTTCGGCGAGGACTCAGTGGGCCGAAGGGCCTGTTTCCACTCCGTATCTCTAAACTCTAAACTGAACTAAACTCTAAAAAGAAAATAGGGGATTGGGGAGATGAGTGTATGGAGGAGGTCAATATGCTCTCTACCCTACACCTGTAGAAGTTCAAGAGCATTAAAATCTAAGGGGTTTAGACTGATGGGAGCCCAGGGACCTTATGATCTCCTATTTGTTTCACATAGAGCTTTACGCTAAACCTACTTCACAGAGTGCTGGATTAGTGCAACATGATTGCTACTTCTAGCTCAAATCAATAATTCATACCTTGAATTATTTTGCATTTTAAACTTCAGTTTTTGAGATTAATAATAAAAAAAAATTAGGAAAGCCTTTTGCAGAAATTCAAGTTTATGTTTGTTAAGTAAATAATTTATTAAAATCAAAATTAACATCATATTTTCCTTCATGTACATACAGCAGTTCATTTTCAGAAAGAAAGCGTGGTAATGCATTATTAATCACTTTATTATTCAATTTATACTTTAAAATAATTTTACATGGTTAATTTAGTCATCAAAACTTTAAATAAAACATTAGCTAAATAGGCCGTGGCAAAGGCAGCCAATTCAATTCAACAAAAACATTAAGCATAAAAAATTAACTTTGTCCAACACTGGTTTGAAGTGGTCTTCATGCAGTCCGGGGCGGGTGCTTGAAGTCTGACAGTCAACTTGAGAGTGGTTTTGCAGCGTCTTGGTTAACAGCCAATAACAGTGTGGTAAAAAAACAGCCATTTTTACCACACCCAATTAAACTACAAACCTGTAGATCTTTGGAATGTAGGAGGAAACTGGGGCTCCCAGAAAAAAAACAATGGTCACTGGAAGGACATACAAACTCCATACAGACAGCACCCATAGTCAGGATTGAACCTGGGTTTCTGGCGCTGTAAGGCAGCAACTATACCGCAACTCAAAAGAAAAAGGCACAAGATCTGGTAGTTCTGGGTCTCTGGTGCTGCCACTCTACCTCTGTTCCACCGTACTTCACAACAAATGGATCATAATCTCACATGTTCATGAGTCCATAAGTTATACGAGCAGAATTAGGCCATTTGGCCCATCAAGTTTACTCTGCTATTCAATCATGGCTGATGAATCTTTCCCTCTTCAACCCCATTCTCCTGCCTTCTCCCCATAACCGCTGATACCTTTACTAATCACGACTCTATCAATCTCCGCTGCCTGTGGCAATTACTTCCACGGATTCACCACCCTCTGACTAAAGAAATTTGGTTCACTCAAACTAAAGCTGAGGACAGTCAAGTCAGGAAGGGTTGCGATGCCCGGAAGATTGTGGGGAGATTGGAGGGTAGATTGGGAGAGAGCATAAGAGAAAATAGAGTGGAAAAGCAGAGGAGACAGTGTGGAAGAGAACGGAGGGAGAGACTAAGGGTAGAGAGGGAAGTGGAAAGAGAGGGAGAGCAGGGGCAGGGAGAAGAGAAGGAGTGCCATTGTATAAACATTCACAGAAGCCACTGTTCAACACAACCATTAAATTAAGCAGTCTATAACCAGTACACCATTAACAAAACCTGCACGAAATACAGTTTATGAGCCCTTAAAACAAACACCATTTCAGTAATTCCTGTATCATAGTTTTCTTAACATAATCCTTGCGACACCACACCCATTAAAGTAACAGAATCTCTAAACAGCACCGAATAAAGGGAGCCTGTGTACTCTGCCTCGCTAACGGTGATGTCTACTTACAAAACCACATTGCCTCCCTGGTGAGGTTCTATTTTGAGGCACAATTATAATTGAAAAAGAATTCCTCTTCAAGTTGGTTATCAGTCGGAGTGCAAAACAAGAAAGACTGCTTCAATTCTAAGCAGCACCTCAGAGAACATTATCATTGCAGTAAAAGCTCCATATTCAGCAAATTTATGGCAGTACATCTGCATCTGCAGCCTTCTCTCTGGAAATAAATTGATACAATTTCTTCCCGTATATGTGGGCTATCATGAATTCGAAAAGGTATTTCACTATCATCTTCTTTGGTTTGCACATCAAGTCAGGGCAATGAATGTGTACCAGTGCCGTGATGGATTGCTCAAATGACCTACATTTGGAAGGGAGATGGCTCTATACATTACAGCTGCCAGGGAGAATGGTTGAGTTTTCAGTGCTGGGGCACCGATGGTTAACATGTTGTCAAGAGTCAAGAGTGTTTTATTGTCCTATGTCCCAAACAGAACAATTAAATTCTTACTTGCAGCAGCACGACAGATATGTAAACAAAGTGCTCCGCTAACAATATAATGAATGAAAAAATATAGAACTTTTTTCATTCATAAAAATGTGTACACAGGCATATATATACTGTATACATACATATATAAATAGAAATGTGTAGATGACACTAAAACAGGTGGCATCATAGACATTGAGGATGGTTCGCAAGATTTATCATAATCCCAGAGCCCATACCCAGTGCATAGTGGTGCTCTGAAAAGTGTTGTACAGCAGAGGGATCCAGGAGTGCAGGTACATAGTTCCTTGAAAATGGCTCAGCAGGTAGATGGGATGGTCAAAAAAAACTTTTGGCACATTGGCCTTCATCAGTCAGATTATCGAGTAGATAAGTTGCAGTTATATAAGACGTTGGTGAGGCCGCATTTAGAGTATTGTGTTCAGTTCTGGGCACCAGTTCTAGGAAATATGTTATTAAGTTTGAAATGGTGTAAAGTAGATTTACAAGCATATTGCCAGAACTGAAGGGTCTGAGCTATAGGGAGAGGTTGAGCAGGCTGGGAGTCTGTTCTCTGGAGCACAGTAGGATGAGGATGTGATCTGATAAAATCATGAGAGGAACAGATCTGGTAGATGCACAAGGTTTAAGGTGAAGGGGGAACTATTTTATAGGAGTCTGAGGGGTGACGTTTTCATACAAAGGGTGATGGGTGTATGGAACGAGCTGCCGGAGGATTTAGTTGAGGCAGAGACTATTGCAATGTTTAAGAAGCAATTAGACAGGTATCTGCATAGGACAAATTAAGGAGATATGGGCTAAACGCAGGCAGGTGGGACAGGTGTAGATGGTACATTTTGGCTGGCGTGGGCAAGTTGGGCTGAAGGGCCTGTTTCCAAATACTCAATTTATCACTTTAACTGGGCAAGTGTGGCGAGGAACGGCTAATGGAGTTTAATTCATATGAGATGTTGAATTTTCGGAAGTCAAACCAAGGCTGGTACAATGACAATTTTTAAAAGACACTTGGACAGGTACATGGTTAAGACAGGTTTAAAGTGATACGAGCCAAAAGTGGGAAAATGGGAGTAGCTTAGATGGGGCATCCTGGTCGGCGTGGTTGGGTGGACTGGCCTGTTTCCATGCTGAATGACTCAAAGACTCTATAAGTATTTAAACCATGACAGCTGCCATTATAACACAGTGAACATATAAGACCATAAGACATTGGAGCAGAATTAGGCCAGTCAGCCCATCAAGTCGACTCCGTCATTCAATAATGGCTGATCTATTTTTCCATCTCAACCCTATTCTCCTGCCTGCTCCCTGTAACCCTTGACACCCTTACTAATCAAGAGCCTATCACTCTCTACAGTAGAAAAACCAAATAACTTGGCCACTACTGCCCATCTGTGGCTATGAATGCCACAGATTCACCACCCTCCGATTATAGAAATTCCTCCCTGTCCCAATACTAAATGTATGTCCTTTTATTCTGAGGCTGTGCCCTCTGGTCCTAGTCCCTCCCATTAGTAGAAACATCCTTTCCACGTCCACGTCTAGGCCTTTTTAGTGGCTTGATTAGTGTGCAAGAGGTCATGTGGATGTGTAGCAGGACATCTAGGTTGGTAGGTGATGTGATAGTGCTTGGTAGGGCGAGTACTGAGGTTGAGACAGGCACGATGGCACAGCGGTAGAGTGCTGCCTCACAGAGCCAGAGACCCGGGTTCAATTCTGACCACAGGTGCTGTCTACATGGTGTTTGTACGTTCACCCTGTGACCACATGGATTTTCTCCAGGTGTTCCTGTTTCTTCCCAAAATGCAAAGACGTGCAGATTTGTAGTTTGACAAAAGTGCTGGAGAAACTCAGCGGGTGAGGCAGCATCTATGGAGCGAAGGAAATAGGCAACGTTGCCTAGATGCTGCCTTACCCACTGAGTTTCTCCAGCACTTTTGTCTACCTTCAATTTTCCAGCAACTGCATTTCCTTCTTAAACAGGTTTGTAGGTTAATTGGCTTCGGTAAATTGTCCCTGATGTGTAGTCTCACATAGAACTAGTGTAGGAAGTAATTGTTAGTCGGTGCGGACTCCGTAGTTTCCACGCTCTATCTCTAAACTAAACTAAACGAGACACAGCATACTCACAGATAATATCACCAGGAATATTTGGATGGATGGAGAGAGGCTCAGATGCCTGACCGTTATTGAACTGAGCCGAGCTGACAGTATGAATAAATTGATGGCCTTTCATGCACCAGAAATAACAAAAAGTGACAGCCGAATCTCGGTAAATGTACCTAAGCTGTAAAAAGAGGATACTGATTTATGAGCTAATGAATCAATTTACTGCCTGCTATTATAGATGCAATGTGTGTAGTACAATAGTGTGGTGCAATCTTCTGAATCTTACATTAAGTCAGTATAAATCAGTAATTGTAATCAGACACTAAACATTGTGATAGATAAGGTCAGGTGCCTGAAAATAACAATTAAACACGACCTTGAACAGATTATTGTAATGTCAACCAACAGCAGCCCATAAAATGGCAGTCATCAAGGGATTAGGATACATTGGCAATACAACGTTTCCAGGGCAACAGATGAAGCAGAGTTTACAGTGCTTGCCGTCTTCTGCTAAATAAAACACAGCTTCCACTTTAAGCAATTGGACAGAAATTAATTACATTTGTTTATGAATTAGTGATAAATCTGGATCACATTTTTTTTGCCAAACGTCAGTTAACCTCGGTTTAAACATGTTTAACTTGTTATCTTTTCCAAATACTAATCTATGATGGAAGAAAATGCAACAACAAAAAAAACAGCTTTGAGAGATGATACGAAATGGTGTGTTACCTTAAAATTTAATTTGTTGCTGAGATAGAATAGCAAGTTATACGCTTTGGGGGTGATTAAAATGGGAATGGAAAAGGGAGAAGGAGGAGGAGGCGGTTGAAAGATTATTAGACGTAAAAGAAATTGGAATTTGTATAGTGCCTTTAGGGCGGTAGAATGGCACAGCGGTAGAGCTGCTGCCTCACAGCGCCAGAGACCCATGTTCAATCCTGACTATGCGTGCTGTCTGTGTGGAGTTTGCACGTTCTCCCTGTAACTGCGTGGGCTTTCTCTGGGTGCTCTGGTTTCTTCCCACGTCCCAAACCCGTGCGGGTTTGCAGGTTAATTGGCCTGTATAAATAGCCCCTAATGTGTAGGGAGTGGATGAGAAAGTGAGATAACTAATGTGAATGGGTGATCGAAGGTTGGTGTGGACTCAATGGGTTGAAGGGCCTGTTTCCGTACCTTATCTCTAAACTAAACCTTGCAAATCCTTAGGCTTTACCAAAGTGCTTCACTGGTGTTGAAGTAAACTAACAGAATTGATTGATTAATTAATTGACTGATTGATTGATTAAAACATACTATGTGGAAACAGGCTCTTCTGCCCACTGAGTCCACACCAATCATCGGCCACCCTTTCTCATGAATTGCAAGTCATCCCAATTTCACATCCAGTCTCCACACACTAGGGGCAATTGACAGATTGACAATTAATCTACAATCCCACGTTTGGATAGCACGTAAAACAAATCTTTTCACCGTACATCGGTAAACATGACAATAATAAACCTAAACCTAAAACACAAAGTTAGGAACAACCAGTTACAAGTACATTGTATGGAGTAGCAATTCATCCCTGGTGACTACTGCTGAAGCAGAAATATACAGTATGCTGGAAATTACACTGTATTTACAGCATTTGTTTGAAGTTAATCGGTATAAGTTGGCGGACTTTGCAGCAGTAGAATTGCAGCCTTACAGCGCCAGAGACCTGGGTTTGATCATGACTAGGGTGCTGTCTGTACGGAGTTTGCACATTCTCCGTGACCTGCGTGGGTTTTCTCCGGGTGCTCCGGTTTCCTCCCACTCTCCAAAGCCATACAGGTTTGTAGGTTAATTGGCTTTGGTTAAAATTGTAAATTGTCACCAGCGTGAGGGATAGTGCTAGCGTATGGAGATCGCTGATCGGCGCGAACTCAGTGGGCTGATGGGCCTGTTTCCATGCTGTATCTCTAAACTAAACATAATGGAAATGTCAAGGGCACAAACTGGTAGGTCAGTATTATACTTCAAGCAAGGGATAACTCTGAATGAGTGATGCCAACACACTTTCAGCTTGTGACATTGAACTAGTGTTGATAACTGCTGCAGTCTTCAAGCAGATTTTACCCAACTATTAAGCGCAACCATGGGTTGAACAGTAGGGGACAGAATTTAGATAAAGGACAAGCTCTTTAATAATTGTACTGGCTCATTCAATCATAACCAAAGGTATTAAAGGCAATTTTTTATTCCTGTAACAAATAGATACAGGCCTTGAAAAGAAATGCAGCATCAGCATTTTTGTTTGCTATGTTGAAAATGTAACAGTTGATGAATTTTTCGAGGTGCTGTGCAGAAGAGTATTAATACATTGACGTGATGTCTGATGAATTATGTAGAATTTATCCTATTAGCTGCCACACGGGATGTGCTTTAGTCAGTCATTGTTGCGGTTTGCTCTCTGAATTACAAACTTTTTAAATAAAAAAAACTATATCTTATTTTTTAAAGGGATCATGTCCACTGTTCATTTAGCCTCAATGCATTATTTAGCTAAGGTTAGTTTTCATGTTGGGAATAGGTTTTTCTACCATTGCCGCAGTATTTGTCTTTTGTCTTTGTATGATTGGACTGGCACAATGGCGCAGCGGTAGAGTTGCTGCCTTACAGCGCCAGAGACCCGGGTTCAATCCTGGCTACTGCTACTGTCTATATGGAGTTTGCACGTTCTCCCTGTGACCACATGAGTTTTCTCTGGGTACTCCGGTTTCCTCCCACACTCCAAAGATGTATAGGTTTGTAGGTTAATTGGCTTTGGTAAGATTGTAAATTGTTCCTAGTGTGTAGGATAGTGTTAGTGTGTGGGGTGGTTGCTGGTCGGCACGTATTCTGTGGGCCAAAGGGCTTGTTTGTATGCTGTATTGCGAAAGTCTAAAATCTAAAGTCTAAAGCGTTTCAACTCTGGGGTAGTATGAAATTATTTTCAGTTCTGAGAGCAAACTAAACGCAATGAGAGTATAGATTGAGAAGAGGTCATTCAGTCCCTCAAGCCTATCCTATAATTCAATTAAATCATGGTTTTATCGAACATAGAATATAGATCATAGTACAGCACTGTAACAGGCCCTTCGGCCCACAATATCTGTGCCAAACATGTTGACATGATAAACTAATCTCCTCTGCCTGCACGTGATCCATATCCCTCCATTCCCTGCATGTCCATCAGCCTTTCTAAAAGACTCTGACACAGCAAAACAAAATATAGACTCTCTGACCATTTCGCTGAATGCTTACGTTCGGTCCACCAATGCCTACTGGATATCCCAGTTGCCAACCATTTTAACTCCATTTCCCATTCCCATGCTGACCTTTCTATCCTGGGCCTCCTCCATTGCCAGAGTGAGGCCCAGCGTAAATTTTAGGAACAGCACCTCATATTTCACTTGGGTAGCTTACAACTACGATGGTATGAATGTTGAATTCTCCAAGGTTAGGTAACTTCTATAAACACGTCCCTCCCCCCCACCCTACCTCCACTAAAAATCCGTTAACCAACTCAACTGTTCACAACGATGCCTCCCTCATGGGTTCACACCTACCCCCAACCAATAATTGGCATATCAGGGAACCTCCTTGCCTGAGGTCTACTGTTGCTAGCCCCGATTTGTCTCCTTTTATTTCTCGCTTGCATTCCCTCCCCCCCCCCCCCCACCACTACAATCAGTCTGAAGAATAGTCCCGACACAAAATGTCACCTATCCATGTTCCCCACAGATTCTGCTTGACCCGCTGAGCTACTCCACCACTTTGTGTCTGTCTTTGGCTTAGACCACAACAGTGCGACACAGGAACAGGCCATTTGGCCACAATGTCCGTGCCCAACATGATGTCAAGATAAACTAATCTCTTCTGCCTGCATATGATCCATATCCCTCTATTCCCTTCCTATCTGTGTGCCTATCTAAAAGCCTCTTAAACGCCACTATAATACCGGCCTCCACCACCACACTCGACGGTGGGTTACACACATCAAGCACGTTCCATGTAAAAAACTTGCCCCACATATCTCCTTTAAATGTTGTCCCTCGCACCTTAGAGCTACACCTTCTCGTCATTGATGTTTCCAGCCTGGGAAAAAAGTTCTACCTTAGAATGTCTACCTTACCGATGCCTCTCAGAATTTTATATACTTCTGTCAGGTCTCTGGCATTTAAGGGAAAACAGTCCAAGTTTTTTTGAAGAAGGGTTCTGAACCGAAAGATCACCCATTCCTTTTCTCCAGGGATGCTGCCTGACCCATTGAGTTACTCCACCATTTTGAGTCTATCCAAGTTTGTCCAACCTCTCCTTACAGTTGTGTGGGAAGGAACTGCAGATGCTGGTTTACACCGACGAAAGGCACAAAATGCTGGTGTGACTCAGTGAATCAGGCAACATCTCTGGAGAAAAGGAATAGGTGACATTTTGGGTCGAGAAACCAGTCTGAGGAAGGGCCTCAATCTGAAACATCACTTATTCCTTTTCTTCACAGATGCTGCCTGACCCGCTGAGTGACTCCAGCATTTTGTGTGTCTCCTTAGAGTTAATGACCTCTGCCTGGTAAATCTCTTCTGCACCCTCTTCTGGCTTTTTATGTACTCCATGATCTGAATTTCTGCTTGCAGAGTGGCATGTCATGAAGGGGTCACAGTAAATGATTACTGTTCTAAATGAGCCTACCTGCCAGTACTTTTAATGAGATCTCTCCCACAGTGAATCTATTCCCTTTGTCGAAATGTTTCTATTAAGCAAACACCATTAAAAGCACAGTACACACTAGTTCCAATTGGCAACCATGTGTCTTCTAAAGACGCAAGGTCCAAAATCATTAGCCCATCTCTGCAGCAGATTTCCATTATGTGTTAAATGGATGTAAAAGTGTATTTCTTTAGGACTCAATCAATTGTGTAGCAACAGCATGGGCTTATAGAAAAATGTACTTACTTGCAAGACTTATCCCATCTAGTTAGTGTGTGTAACCTGATCTCCTTATCAAATGTTGGAGCAGCAACAAGGAACATGAATTGTAGAATTGGTATCAAATCTTTCTTTCAATTTCTTATATACTTCCATGACCCAAGAATTTCCAAAGATAGACACAAAGAGCAGAATAACTCAGCAGGTCTGGCAGCATCTCTGGAGAAAAAGGCTGGGTGATGTTCTGGGCTAGAACCCTTCTTCAGAGTGTGGGGGGTGGGGGGGGGGGGGGTGAAGAGCTGGAGAACTGGAGGCGAGGAAAGTCCAGGATCAATCAGCGCCAGCCTCAAATGACCTCAGGCAGGTAGGTCCATTCTTGACTAGGGATGGTGTGATCTCAAGGGAAACAGTGTGGATAACTGGTGAAACGACTGAGGAAGGGGCAGGGAGGGAGGAGGGAGGGGATGGGAGTTAGAGACGAGGTTACTTAAAATTAAAGAAGTCAATGTTCATACCACTGGGTTGTAAGCTACCCAAGCAGAATATGAGGTGCTATTCCTCCAGTTTGCCTCACTCAGAGTGTGGCCTCACTCTGGCAATGGAGGAGGTCCAGCACAGGAAAGCCAGTATGGGACTGTGAAGGGGAGTTAAAGTGGTTAGCAACCGGGAGATCTGGCAGGCCTTGACAGACCGAGCTCAAATGTCCGGTGAAATGGTCGCCTGGTCTACGCTTGGTCTCGCCAATGTACTGGAGGCCACATCGGGGACACCAAATGGAGCAGAACTGAATGTTGACCAATGAGTTAGAGGTGTGGAAGGATGCATTTCCAGACTCGGGGCAGTTAGTTTAGGTTTGTTTAATTTCCTTACTTTAGAGATACAGCATGGAAACAGGTTATTTAGCCTACTGAGTCCATACTGACCCATTCACACTAGTTCTATGTTATCCCACTTTCTTATCCACTCGGTACACACTAGGGGTAATTTTACAGAGGCCAACTAAGCTACAAATCCGCACGTGTTTGGCATGTGGGAGGAAACGAGAGCACCCGGAGGAAACCCACACGACCACGGGGAGAACGTGCAAATCCCACACAGACAGCACCCAAGGTCAGGATCGTACCCTGGTTCTCAGAGGCTGTGGGAAGCAGCTCTACCAGCTGTGCCACTGTACCGCACTGGTTATAATGCACAGCCAATAGTGGTAACTTACTCAGAAAATTGTTTATTAAAACGTTGCAGGAAACCAAGCTTAAAAGAAATGGTGAATGCAATTGTTTTCCGCAATGCAAGCAGCATACCTTCGCTTCATTCCACTTGCAGCCACGTACAACAATAGAGTCACCAGCATTAATCATGTTAATCAATTAACCAGCGTTAATCATTGTTATAGAGCCATAGAACCCAACTACTGTGTCCCAGATTCACCATCCTCTGACTAAATAAATGTTTCCTCGTCGCCTTCCTAATAGAACGTCCTTTAATTCTGAGGCTATGACCTCTAGTCCTAGACTCTCCCACTAGTGGAAATATCCTCTCCACATCCACTCTATCCAAGCCTTTCACTATTCTGTATGTTTCTAGGAGGTCCCCCTTCTGAACTCCAGCGAGTACAGGCCCAGTGCTGACAAACGCCCATCGTAGGTTAACCTACTCATTCCTGGAATCATTTTTGTGAACCTCCTCTGGACCCTCTCCAGAGTCAGCACATCATTTCTCAGATATGGTGCCCAAGATTTGTCACAATATTCCAAATGTGGCCTTACCGGCGCCTGAGAGAGCATCAACATTACATCCCTGTTTTTGTATACCAGCTCTCTTGAAATAAATTGAATTTGATTTCTTTACTATTGATTCAATTTGCAGATTAACTTTTTGGGGTTCCTGCACCAGCACTCCCAAGCCCCTTTTTTCTGGATTTCTGATTTCTGGATTCTCTAGAGACACTTCCTTACAGCGCCAGAGACCCAGGCTCGATCCTGACTACGGGTGCTGTCTGTGTGGAGTTTATACAATCTCCTTGTGACCCCATGGGTTTTCTCCAGTTGCTCTGATATCCTCCCACACTCCAAAGACGTGCATGTTTATTGGTTCATTGGCTTTGGTAAAATTGTAAATTGTCCCTAGTGTGTAGGATAGTGATGGTGTGCATGGTGATCGCCGGTCGACGTGGAATTGGTGGCCCGATGGGCTTGTTTCCACACTGTATCTCTAAAGTCTAATGTCATTATAGAAGCATCCTGACCTGAAATGTCACCTATCTTTTTCCTCCAAAGACGTTGCCTGACCCACTGAGTGGCCGCAGTACTTTGTGTCTAAAGAACATTCAAGGTCTTGAGTCAGACCCCATCTGTGCTACCAAAATGGGTTTTGCGTTCAACAGGAGGAATATTAGAAGATAGTCGGAACGTTGGATTAAATTAGCTGGCTCAAGTGGAAAATAATGTTCTCTAGCTGCAGCCTATAACTTGCGACATTCTGTTACCCAAAGATTAAACATCCCTCCTGTCAAACAGCAGCCTGTATCAGATGGTAAATGTGGTGCTCAGTCACTCCGTGGAGCGTCATTCTAATTTTAGGATTCATCTTTATCAAAGGAGGGAGATAGTGAGTTTAAAAACCAATGGTACACTGTACTTATTAAGTACACTGGAAATGTTCCACTGTTAACCCACAGTAATTTCATTGTCCTATCTGGGACACATGACAATAAAACTCTCTTGACTCTTGAATCTTCAGAGCTGATTTTTCACTCAGTATGTCTCATTGGAGAGGTCAGTACTTGTGAGGATAGAGAAAATTTAAGGAAGAATGGCATTTCCTCAGAAGATGAAGGAAGTTCAGTATGTTGGGAGTATAATCAGTATATCATGTTGCAGTTATATAAGACATTGGTGAGGCTACATTTAGAGTATTGTGTTCAGTTCTATCAGGAAGCTAATGTTATCCCATTTTTTAAGAAAGGCGGGAGATAGAAAACAGGTAATTATAGGCCAGTTAGCCTGACATCGGTGGTGGGGAAAATGCTGGGGTCAATTATAAAAGATGAGATAGCCGAACATTTGGATAACAGGATCGGTCCGAGTCAGCATGGATTTACGAACGGGAAATCATGCTCGACTAATCTTCAGGAATTCTTTGAAGATGTAACTAGGAAAGTGGACAAGGGAGAGCCAGTGGATGTAGTGTACCTGGACTTTCAGAAAGCATTTGATAAGGTCCCACGTAGGGGATTAGTGAGCAAAATTAGGGCACATGGCATTGGGGGTAGAGTGCTGACAGGGATAGAGAAGTGGTTGGTAGACAGGAAACAAAGAGTAGGGATTAACGAGTCCCTTTCAGAATGGCAGGCAGAGACTAGTGGGGTACCACGAGGCTTGGTGCTGGGACCGCAGCTATTTACAATATATATCAGTGATTTGGATGAAGGGATTCAAAGTAACATTAGCAAATTTGCAGATGACACAAAGCTGGGTGGTAGTGTGAACTGTGAGGAGGATGCTTTGAGAATGCAGGGTGACTTGGACAGGTTGGGTGAGTGGCCAGACGCATGGCAGATGGCGTTTAATGCGGATAAATGTGAGGTTATCCACTTTGGTAGCAAAAACAGGAAGGCAGATTACTATCTAAATGGTGTTAAATTGGGAAAAGGGCAAGTACAACGGGATCTGGGGGTCCTTGTACATCAGTCTATGAAAGCAAGCATGCAGGTACAGCAGGCAGTGAAGAAAGCGAATGGCATGTTGGCCTTTATAACAAGAGGAATCGAATATAGGAGCAAAGAGGTCCTTCTGCAGTTGTACAGAGCCCTAGTGAGACCACACCTGGCGTATTGTGTGCATTTTTGATCCCCTAATTTGAGGAAGGACATTCTTGCTATTGAGGGAGTGCAGCGTAGGTTTACAAAGTTAATTTCTGGGATGGCGAGACTGTCATATGCTGAGAAAATGGAGCAGGAGCAGCTGGGCTTGTACACTCTGGAGTTTAGAAGGGCGAGAAGGGATCTCATTGAAACATATAAGATTGTTAAGGGTTTGCTAAAGACAGGAAACATGTTCCCAATGTTGGGTGAGTCTAGAACTAGGGACCACAGTTTAAGAATAAGGAGTAAGCCATTTAGAACGGAGACGAAGAAACACTTTTTCTCACAGAGAGTGGTGAGTGTGTGGCCTCACTCTGCCTCAGAGGGTAGTAGAGGCGAGTTCTCAGGATGCTTTCAAGAGAAAGCTAGATAAGGCTCTTAAAAATAGCGGAGTCAGGCGATATGGGGAGAAGGCAGGAACGGGGTACTGATTGGGGATGATCACATTGAATGGCAGTGCTGGCTCGAAGGGCCGAATGGCCTACTCCTGTACCTATTGTCTATTGAAGCCATATAAGGATGCTGTCAAGCTGGAAAGGGTGCAGGGATGATTTACAAGGATGTTTCCAGGACTCGAGGACCTGAGCTCTAGGGAGAGGTTGAACAGCGACCTTGTTGCACAGACGGATAAGGGGTGATCTTACAGAGGTGTACAAAATCATGAGAGGAATAGTGCACAGAGTCGCATGCTCAGAGTAAGGGAATAAAGAACCAGAACACGTAGGTTTAAGATGAGGGTGGAAATTAGGAACCTGAAGTGTTAGGGTTAGGCTGAAGGGCCTGTTTCCATGCTACTTGACTAAGTTCAGCATGACTCCAAAGACTCCTAACAACATCTACAAATGCACAGCAGAAAGCATCCTATTTGAATGCATCACCGCTTGGTTTGGGAACAGCTCTGCCCAAGATCGCAAGAAATTGCAGTGGATGTAGCAATTTCCACTCAGTCTCTTCCCCCACCTCCACCCCATCGCCTCCATCCACACTTCACGCTGCCTCAGGAAAGTAGGCAACATAATCAAAGACTGCGTGCAGCCAGTGATTCTCCCCTCTCTGATTAGGCAAAAGGTACCAAAGATTGAAAGCACCCATCACCAATTTCTTCCCAGCAGATATCAGACAACTGTACAGTCCTCTCATAAAATCTATATGTAGTCTTAATATCCCAACCTACCTCTTTCCCACTCTTATTCTTGATCTACACTTTCACTGTACCTTTCCGGCACTCCAAGCCGCGGAATGTGTTTGACCATCCCGGCGTCGGAGGTTTGATCATCCCGACGAGATGGCCTGTACATTGGGCCGTCCGTCGCAGCGACTACGGAGGGTTTATGGCCCCAACCACAGGTGAACAAACGAGGAGGACTGACTGAACTTTGTTGCATTCCACCACAGTGAAGAATGCTGTGGTGGATGTTTAAGTTAAATTCTATTGTGTACTGTGTGTTCTTTTTTCAATTATATCGCTGCATGGCTGGTGCTGAGGAAGAGGATGTCTTGGAATGTATACAGGATAGTTTTCAAAACCAACATGTAGAGGAACCAACGAGAGCGCAGGCTATTCTAGACTGGGTATTGAGTAATGAGGAAGGGTTAGTTAGCAGCCTTGTTGTGCGTGGCCCCTTGGGCAAGAGTGACCATAATATGGTTGAGTTCTTCATTAGGATGGAGAGTGACATTGTTAATTCAGAAACACGGGTCCTGAACTTAAAGAAAGGTAACTTTGAGGGTATGAGACGTGAATTGGCCAAGATAGACTGGCAATTGATTCTTGAAGGGTTGACGGTGGATATGCAATGGAAGGCATTTAAAGACTGCATGGATGAACTACAACAATTGTTCATCCCAGTTTGGCAAAAGAATAAATCAGGGAAGGTAGTGCGCCCGTGGATAACAAGGGAAATCAAGGATAGTATCAAAGCAAAAGATGAAGCGTACAAATTAGCTAGAAAAAGCAGCCTACCAGAGGACTGGGAGAAATTCAGAGTCCAACAGAGGAGGACAAAGGGCTTAATTAGGAAAGGGAAAATGGATTATGAAAGAAAACTGGCAGGGAACATAAAAACTGACTGCAAAAGTTTTTATCGATATGTGAAGCGAAAAAGATTAGTTAAAACAAATGTAGATCCCTTGCAGTCAGAAACAGGTGAATCGATCATGGGGAACAAGGACATGGCAGACCAATTCAATAACTACTTTGGTTCTGTCTTCACTAAGGAATACATAAATAATTTGCCGGAAATAGCAGGGGATCGTGGGTATGATATGGAGGAACTGAGTGAAATCCAGGTTAGCTGGAAAGTGGTGTTAGGTAAATTGAATGGAATAAAGGCCGATAAATCCCCAGGGCCAGATAGGCTGCATCCCAGGGTACTTAAGGAAGTAGCTCCAGAAATAGTGGATGCCTTAGTGATAATTTTTCAAAACTCTTTAGATTCTGGAGTATTCCTGAGGATTGGAGGGTAGCTATAGTAACCCTACTTTTTAAAAAAGGAGGGAGAGAGAAAATGGGGAATTACAGACCAGTGAGTCTAACATCGGTAGTGGGGAAACTGCTAGTGTCAGTTATTAAAGATGGGATAGCAGCGCATTTGGAAAGTGGTGAAATCATTGGACGAAGACAGCATGGATTTACGAAAGGTAAATCATGTCTGACGAATCTTATAGAATTTTTTGAGGATGTAACTAGTAGAGTGGATAAGGGAGAAGCAGTGGATGTGTTACATCTGGACTTTCAGAAGGCTTTCGACAAGGTCCCACACAAGAGATTAGTATACAAACTTAAAGCACACGGTATTGGCAGTTCAGTATTGATGTGGATAGAGAACTGGCTGGCAGACAGGAAGCAAAGTGTAGGAGTGAACGGGTCCTTTTCAGGATGGCAGGTAGTGACTAGTGGGGTGCCACAAGGCTCAGTGCTGGGACCCCAGCTATTTACAATATATATTAATGTTTTGGACGAGGGAATTAAATGCAACATCTCAAAGTTTGCGGATGACACGAAGTTGGGGGGCAGTGTTAGCTGTGACGAGGATGCTAGGAGGCTGCAAGGTGACTTGGATAGGCTGGGTGAGTGGGCAAATGCATGGCAGATGCAGTATAATGTGGATAAATGTGAGGTTATCCACTTTGGTGGCAAAAACAGGAAAGTAGACTATTATTTGAATGGTGATCGATTAGGAAAAGGGGAGATGCAACGGGACCTGGGTGTCATGGTACACCAGTCATTCAAAGTAGGCATGCAGGTGCAGTAGGCTGTGAAGAAAGCAAATGGTATGTTGGAATTCATAGCAAAAGGATTTGAGTACAAGAGCAGGGAGGTTCTACTGCAGTTGTACAGGGTCTTGGTGAGGCCACTCCTGGAGTATTGCGTTCAGTTTTGGTCTCCTAATCTGAGGAAAGACATTCTTGCCATAGAGGGAGTACAGAGAAGGTTCACCAGACTGATTCCTGGGATGGCAGGACTTCCATATGAAGAAAGACTGGATAGACTCGGCTTGTACTCGCTGGAATTTAGAAGATTGCGGGGGGATCTCATAGAGACTTACAAAATTCTTAAGGGGTTGGACAGGCTAGATGCAGGAAGATTGTTCCCGATGTTGGATGATCAGCCATGATCATATTGAATGTCAGTGCAGGCTCGAAGGGCCGAATGGCCTACTCCTGCACCTATTTTCTATTTTTCTATGGCAAATTCATTTCACTGTACCTTAGTTGGTGCATGTGACGAATACATTTTATTGTACTATTGTACCTGTAATGCTGTAAAACTATATTCTGCACCCTGATATTTTTCTCTTTGTGCTACCTGTTGTGCTTGTGTAAGGTTTGATTGTGGTCATGCATTGTGTGATTAGACAGGTTAGCACACACTGTATCTCAATACATGTGACAATAATAAATCAATATTTATAAGATAAAACTCAAACACCCTGAAATGCAAATTCTGTTTCTCTCTCCACAGATGCTGCCTGATCGGCTGAGTATTTCTGTTTCATTTCATATTTATATCTACAGTGCTTAGACTTTGAGTCCATTTGCATTGAATGTATTTCTGGGCTGTGTTGCCCTTCATGGGTAGAGGCATATAATCAGGGAGCTGGATAGCATAGAAACTGACCATTTGGCCGTGACCTTGTCCATACCGACAAAGTTGACATACTGGGCTAGTCACATTCACCTGCAAATAACCCAAACTCTTCCTCTCCGTATATCTATCCAAATAGCTTTTAAATTCATAATTGTATCCACTTCTTGAGCTTCCTCTGGCTGCTCAGTCCATGTATGGATTAACCTTTGAATGAAAAAATTACCCCAGAAGTCCCTGTTAAATCCCTCCCCTCTCACCCTAACTCTATGCCCTCACGTTTTAGAATCCTCTACCCTGGAAAAGACTGAGTGTTCACTTTCTCCGCCGTGCTCCTTATGATCTTGTCCACCTCAATAGGGAAGGTACATAAGTGTGAAAACACATACCTCCAAATTCAGGGACAGTTTCTTCCTCGATGTTATCTGGCAACTAAACCAACCTCCATGGGGCACCATCTACCTCACTGGAAACCTTTGTACTATCTTTAATCGGACTTTACTGGACTTTACCTTGCACTAAACAATATTCTCTTTATCATGTATCTGTACACTGTGGACGCCTCAATTTTATAGTATCTCTGCCGACTAGTTAGCACACAGCAAAAAAGCTTTTAATTGTACCTCGGTACACATGATAATAAACTAAACTAAATTAAACTAAGCACTAGGGTCACCCCTCAGCCTCGCACACTCCAAAGGAAAAAGTCCCAGCCTATCCAACATTTCCCTATAACTCAAGCCTACAAGCCCAAGTAAGATACTTGTGAATCACTTCTGCACTCTTTCTGACTTAATGACATCCTTTCTGTAGGTGATAAACGCTCTGGAAATGGGTGAGTGCGTCATATATTCTTTTCTTTGGTGGCTAGTTCGCACCACTGTCCAGTTACAGCAATTTGTGGAGAGAATAATTGAACGTTGGAATGACAATGTGTGTGGCACATTGAAAATAATTGATATCATAAATTAATCATGGAAAAACTGTTCCAAAAACTGCTAAATGATGCACTTTAATTCCCCTTTAAGCCAAAATTGAACTTGCCATTCATTAATGGCTCAGCACCAACCACAGATTCCGCTCACTAATCAAGAATTCTTCTTGAGCATTTCCCCAAAGTGTTGGCTGTGCAATATAATTCTCCAATCACATACTGTGCTTCTAATCTCCCAAGACCTTGATTTTAAAATTTGCATTTTTCTTTCAAATACATTCTTGGCCTTGAACCTTCATGTTATTGTATTATCTTCTATTCTTAAAAGCCTCTGAGATGTCCATGTTACTGTACATTGCAGCTACACCCTGGTTCTCAACAATCCAGCGCAAATTAATGGGTCTTCCGTTGCCAAGGCTGTACACTCTGGGATCAAAATTATTTTGCCAATGAACTCCAGACATGTGTCGGGAGGAACTGCATATTGCAACTACAACTGCACCTAAACCGAAGATAGATACAAAAAGTTGGATTAACTCAGCAGGCCAGGCAACATCTCTGGAGAGAAGGAATGGGTTCGATGTCGGTTCTAAACATACAGGGGTATACTAGATATTGGCTACATTCATTTCACACTTGATCAGCTTATTTTGTGTGGAAGTCTTCTGTAGTCAGCACTTTCACACGCATTTAGAACCAATAAGCAAAGAGAAATGTTGTAACATTCTCAAAAATGTTCTGCAGAACAGTCAAAACTGATTGTAGAAACTAGGGATTGCAGATGCTGAGATACAAAAGAACACACTCCAGATGCTAGAGTAACTTCAAAAGTTCATAAGTTATAAGAGCGCAATTAGGCCATTCACCCCATCGAGTCTACTTCACAATTTAATCATGGCTGATCTATTTTTCCCTCACAACCTCATTCTCTTGCCTTGTCCCCATTATATTTGACACCCCTATTAATTAAGAACCTGTTAATCTATGTTTTAAAAATACCCAATGACTTGGATTCCACAGCCATCTGTGGCAATGAATTCCACACATTCATCACCCCCTGACTAAGGAAATTCCTCCTCATCTCCTTTCTAAAAGCCCTCAGCGCATCAAGCATGAAGAGCATGGATTGGAGATGTTTTAACAATCAAACTTTCTCCTTCACTACCACAATCTGAAGAAATGGCGCGGAAACAGGCCGTTTGGCCCACCGAGACCGTGCCGACCAGTGATCATCCCATACACTAGCACTATCCTGCACACTAGGAACAATTTACAATTTTTATTAAAGCCAATTGACCTAAAAACACATATGTCTTTGGAGTGTGGGAGGAAACCGGAGCACCCGGAGAAAACCTACATGGTCATGGGGAAAAAGTATAGTATACACAACATGCTGGAGTAACTCAGCAGGACAGGTATCATCTCTGGAGAGAAGAAATGGGTGACTTTTCGGGTCAAGACGCTTCTTCAGACTGAAAGTCATGGAAAAGGGAAATGAGAGATATAGACAATGATGTAGAGAGATATAGAACAAACAAGACTAAGTGCGACCCATTGGGTCCCATGTTCACACAGGAGGGATGGTCCCCCAAAGCAATATTTCGTCTCTCTACCAATTCCAATATTGGTGGCCAGTGGGGGGGGGCTTTCTTGAACACTGGAATGTGTGTTGTGGGCCAAAGGGACTGGTGTCCAGAGGGCTACTATGGACATTGTGGGCCGAATGGATTCTTGGGCTGGCAGCTCAGTCACTCAGGCCTGGTAGGCTGGCAGCTCAGTCACTCGGACCAGGTGGGCTGGCAGCTCAGTCACTTAGGCCTGATGGGCTGGCAGCTCAGTCACTTTTTCCTGGTGGGGTGCCAGCTCGGAAACTGTCAGAAATTCTATTCAAAACAGGTGAAAGACTCTGAGATACAAGGGGGAGAGGGTGGAGAATCACTTTTAGATATTTTTCATCTGTTTCTGAAGATCACAGCAATGAAGGAGGAAACTCTAACCTAGCCTGGATCTCACAGGGAGCCAATGAGGGAGGGAGAAAAATACTGGGGCGAGGTTTAATACTTGCAGGGGAAATACTTACTGATGGGCCGAAGGGACTCCTGCTGGGTAAGTACAAGCCTGATGGGCCGAATGGGATCTTAAAAAAAAAATCTGTGAAATCATAGAGAAATCATAGTGAAATGCACTTTTTCTGGACTTTTCCTGGCCTTGCACTGGCCTTTGGGGATAATATGGGCATTTGGGGCAAAAGGGACTGGTTTCTCCGCTAGTAGGGGCCTTGTGTGCCGAAATTAGTGGTTTCAGGCAGGCCAAACAACTCATTTGATTTCATTTCAATTTCAAGCACAGGGCAGGCCAAACAACTCATTGCATTTTCATTTCATTTCCATTTCCATTGCAATTTCAAAGCACAGGGCAGGCCAAACAGCTCATTACATTTTCATTTCCATTGCCATTGCAGTTTCAAAGCACAGGGCAGGCCAAACAGCTGATTGCATTTTCAATTCATTTCCATTGCCATTGCAGTTTCAAAGCACAGGGCAGGCCAAACAGCTCATTACATTTTCATTTCATTTCCATTTCCATTTCAATTTCAAAGCACAGGGCAGGCCAAACAGCTCATTACATTTTCATTTCCATTGCCATTGCAGTTTCAAAGCACAGGGCAGGCCAAACAGCTCATTGCATTTTCATTTCATTTCCATTGCAGTTTCAAAGCACAGGGCAGGCCAAACAACTAATTACATTTTCATTAAGGGCTTACAAATCATTTATTCAAGCACATTGCAAAATTACATTTCAGTTAATACACAGCAGAATGAGAGCCATGGCCTCTCCCTCGCGATCCTGCAGAGAAACTGAGTTATGTCCAGGCATCTGGGGTTGTATAGTCCTGCCCACACCCCCCACCCCAGAAGGGGCGGTACCTTAATCTCAGTGATTGACAGGAGAGAGGATCTCAAGGTTTTTAAACATTCCTTTATGATTAATCGATCGGAAAAATCCTTGGGGCCTGCGCAATGGAAGAGGACTGCGAGTAAGATGGCCAAAAATCACAGCCATATATGGTAGTGTTAAAAAAAAAATCAATATACAGCACAGACAGGAAGTGGTCAACATGAGACTTTTACTTATATATAGATGAATTAAATATATGCAAAATAGAAACTGATAAAGGAAACAGGCGATTGTTAGCCGTTCGCTAGGTGAGAACAAAAGGCTGGTGTGATGGGTGGGGGAGGGTTGGAGAGGAGGGGAATGCAGGGGATATTTGAAGTTACGGAAATCAATATTCATACACCCGAGTTGTAAGCTGCTCAAGCGAAATATGAGATGCTATTCCTTCAATTTGCATTTAGCCTCATTCAGACAATGGAGGCCTAGGACATAAAGGTCAGTGTGGGAATGGGAAGGGGAATTAAAGTGTTTAGCAACCGGGAGAACATGTAGGTCCAGGCGGACTGAGCGAAGGTGCTCAGCGAAACGATCGCCCAGTCTATGTCTCGTCTCGCCGATGGATACAGTAGATGAGGTCGGCAGAGGTGCAAGTGAACCTCTGCCTAACATGAAAGGACTGTTGGCGTCCCTGGACAGAGTTGACGGAGGAGGTATAGGGACAGGTGCTGCATCTCCTGCATTTGCAGGAGGAGGTACCTTGCGAGGGTATGCGTTGTGTATGTTAAGGGATGAGTTAACCATGGAGTTGTGGAAGGAACAGTCTCGGTGGAAAGGGGTGGAGTAGGGGAGGTGTGACTATTAGTGAGATCCCTTTGGAGGTGGCAAAATTGTCAGAAGATTACGTTTGTATGCGACGTCTGATGAGGTGAAAGTTAAGGACCAGAGAGACTGTCCCTGTTGCAATGAGGGGGATGGAGAGCAAGGGCAGGGCTGGGGGGGGGGGGGACCGAGGAGGCACTTGTGACGATCTCATCTATGATAGAAGAGGAGAACCCCGTTCCTAAAGAATGATGACACCTCGGATGTCCTGGTATGGAACACTTCATCTTGGTGCAGATGCAGCATAGGCAGAGGAATTGGGGTTAGAGTCTTTGCAAGTGGCAGAGTGGGAAGAAGTGTAATCGAGATAGTAGTGGGAGTCAATGGTTTGTAATAGACACCATTGATAGTCTATCTCCTGTGATGGAGACGGTGAGATCAAGAAAGGAGAGGGAGGTGTTGGAGATGGTCCAAGTGAATTTGATTACAGGATGGAAATTGGTGATTAACTTAATGAAGTCACTTGGTGTGCTTGCTTTTATAGGTCAGGATAATGTGTACAGAAGCCAGGAAGTTATAGTGATGATTTATAGGACTTTGGTTAGGCGGTATTTGGAGTATTGCATGCAGTTCTGGTTGCACCATTACAGGAAGGATGTTGAGCATGTAGAGAGGGTTCAGAAGAGGGTTACCAGAATGCTGCCTGGATTATAGGGCATTAGCTACAGGGAAAGCTTGGACAGACGTTGCTTATTTTCTCTGGAACGCCAGAGGTTGCGGGGAGAACGGATAGAAGTATATAAAATTATAAGAAGTAGAGGTAGGGTAGACAATCAGAACCTAGAACAAATATTAGAGGGCATAGTGTTGAGATGAGAGAGAGATGGTTTAAAGGAGATATGTGTAAAACTATTTTACACAGAGGGTGGCGAGTGTCGGGGTTGATGGTAGAGGCAGATACGATAGAAGCATTAAGAGACTTGGTTTAATTTAGTTAGTTTATTGTCACATACACCAAGGAACTTTGAAAAGCTTTTTGTTATGTGCTATCCAGTCAACGGAAAGACCATAGCAACATGGATACGCAGGGACTGGAGGGATACGGATTATGTGAAGATAGATAAGACTTGGTCTTCACATCATGTTTGGCAGATACATTGTGGGCCGAAGGGTCTGTTCTTGTGCTGTACAGTTCTATTTTCCATGTTGCTGAGCAGCAACGTAGGTGTTAAGAAGTAAACATGCCCCTGGCAGCTGAGGGTTACTTAGTGAGATCCGTTTTTTTAAATAGGATTTATAGAGTAAGTCTTGCATTCCATACATCTCAATATATCTGGGCTAGTTGGATTAGTGACATACTAATACAATCTTGGCTCTGTCACAATATTTCTTTATTTACTTTCATCATAATATCAGAGTGTGAATATTAACAATGACATCAGTGCTTAGATTTTATCTGATATGTTAGTAAAACGATATTTAATCCTGCCTACTGCAACTGTACACTTAGCTCATTGACATGACAGTTTTCAATAAGTTAACCTTTCATTGCATTTGAATGTTTGATGTAATTTCCAGTAACAATTTAGTATTTTCAAGCATGATGCGACTATGAATGGGAAGAGTGGGATCACGGAGAGCAATCGACGGTCAGGAAGGTGGGTTTAAAGATACTTTTTACAGTGGTGTTTGGGAAAGTTATTCCTAAAGTCTATCAATGGTTCAAAGATTGAGTGGTTTATTGAAACATGCAATAAAGAAATGAAGAGGGCGATTGATGAGGATAGGGTGGTGGATGTTGTCTGCATAGATTTTAAAAGATGTATCTTTACAAAGGAGATGAAGGGGAATTTCTTTAGTCAGAGGGTGGTGAATCTGTGGAATTCATGCCTCAGATGGCTGAGGAGGCCATCAGTTGTTTTTTTTGGGGTAGAGAGGCAAAGATAGATCAGGCACGACTGAATGGCTGATTAGACAATGGGCCGAATGGTCTAATTCTGCAACTATGACATCAAAAAGGGGACATCTTAATCGGCAGGGAAGGGCAAGTTGGGCCGAAGGGCCTGTTTCAGTGCAGCATGACTCTATGGCTCTAATTGTGTTCTGCATTCTAACATCTAGAGCCTCTGATCGTCCATAATGTTTTGATTCATTTGTGATTAAGCATGAAGAAAGCCATGCTCCAGCAAAATCACCCTGAATGTTTGGATTTTCTCCAAGGTCTTAACGTTGTTCGTAACAATCCTAATCATTGTCAGGCACAGCTGGCATTTCACAGAGACGCTGGTGTGCCCTTCTCGAGTTTCAGACATGATTCAGCTGAACAGTAAGCATAGGTATTAGGTAACAGAAAATTAGTTCATTATATCCTGTCCCTATCAATTACTCCAATCCATGACCTCCTCTCGCAGACCGATTGGTCCAAATAGCTGAAAGATGTTACACATTGAAGTGAAAACTGCAATTGTGTCCTTAATGTTAAAAGAACACCAACTTTGAGACCAAAAAGTGAAATTCTCCTGAATTATTCAATATTGTCCATATTTCATTCTCGGCTGCTTATCTGCTTTCTACTTTGCACTAAACATTGTACCCTTTATCCTCTAGTTTAGGTTAGTTTATTATTGTCACGTGTACCAAGGTGCAGTGAAATAAGTTTTGTTGTGTGCTATCATGCTCTAGTCAGTGGAAAGACTATACATGATTACAATCAGGCCGTCCACAGTGTACAGGTAAAGGATAAAGAGTACAACATTGAGTGCAAGATAAAGTCCGATTAAAGTTCGAAGGTCTCCAATGAGGTAGATGGGAGGTCAGGCCTGCATTCTAGCTGGTGAGAGAACGGTTCAGTTGCTTGATGCTTCTTGCCAGGAAGAAACTGTCCCTTCTTTCGTGTGGCGTGCACAGCCTAAAGTTGTTGCACAACTTGTTCTATTTGATCTTCCGTTTGTGCACGTCGAGTTGATTGCATTAGTCGAAACAGGGCGGACCACGTGAAGGCTGCAATCTTCCACCCCAAAACTGTCCCTGAATTTGGAGCTATGCATTTTCAATTGCAACCTTCACATGGTCTGCCCCGTTTCCACAAATGCAATCAACCTGGCGTGCAGAATCAAATAAGATAAAATAGAACAACTTTAGGCTGTGCACGCCATACGCAAGAATAAGAAGAAACATCTGTATCTCTAGCCTGATAGGGGAGGAGAGAAGAGGGAGTGACTGGGGTTAGACGGTCCTCGATTGTGATGGCGGTCCTGCCAAGGCAGCGTGAAGCACTGTGGACGACTTGATTTTATTCATGTGTCGCTCTTTCTTTGACTGAATAGCGTGCAAACAAAAAGCTTTTCACTGTACCTTGGTACACATAATGGAGTCAAGGAAAGAGCGTTCACGTCGCGGCCCGTTTCGAACCAATCTTTCCACCACCATGCACAAGAAACGACTAGACAGGCACCTCGTACGCAGATGCTGAGAAGTGGGTTCAGCTCTGGCAGAACAACTTCTAATCTTGTGCGTGGACTCGATAAGAAGGTACACATAACAATAATAAACTAAACTAAACTCAAGCTAAACTAAGCTCAAGCTAAACTAAACTCAAGCTAAACTAAACAGATCAACAAGCTCCTGTAAATTGTAACAGTTTCATTTTAGTGGAGTTTAGTTTAGAGATATAGCATGGAAACAGGTCCTTTCACCCACCAAATCCACACCGACCAGCAATCACTCATACACTAGTTCTATTCCACATGGCAGGGACCATTTACAGAACCAATTAACTTAAAATCCTGTACGTCTTTGGACGAAACAGAAGCATTCGGAGAAAACCCACGCAGTCACAGGGAGAACATACAAACTCTATACAGCCAGCACTCAAGGTTAGGATTGAACCTGGGTCTCGGCCGCTGTAAGGCAGCAACTCTAGCGCTGCGATACTGTGCCGCCCCAAAGAGTCAAGAGTTAATAGTTTAATTGTCATATGTACTGTCAACGGAACAATTAAATTCTTACGTGCAGCAGCTTAACAGGCCTGAAGCCACAATATGCATTGATAATATACAATAAACAAAATAAAAATCAATAACTTAATAAGCACACTACGAGAACAAAGAAAATAATAGCCCTTGGTGCAACTAACGACAGTCCATATAAGAGTCTGATAGTTGTAGGGAAGAAGCTGTACTTGAATCTAGTGGTCAGGGTATTCAGATTCCTCCTGTATGTTCTTCCAGATAGTAGGAGGAAAATGAGAACGTGGCCAGGGTGGTGTGTGTCTTTGATGATGCTGGCTTCCTTTTTGAGGCAGTTCCTCCCATAGATCTCTTAGATGGTGGGGAGGTCAGTATCTGTGATAGACCAGACAATGTCTATCACTCCCTATAATTATATTTTGTAGGATTCATAGCCAGGGACTTCTAACCCATCTGATAGACGTTGGACATATCTGTCCTAGCGTGATGGATGACCAAAAAATATAATTTTATCTGCTAGAATCATAGGTCAATGTTTAAGCAAGTCTAAGACATTAACGATTCCTATTCATGAATTATCTACCACAGGAATAAAACTGTGCATTAACATAACTCCTTGTGTTAGTCAAACATCCCTGGAGAAGCAGAGATCATGGATACAATTAATTGATAGCACTGTCAAACAAAAATATAAACAGGCTACTTAAGGAGATAAAATAGACAACCAAAGTATTTAAAGGCACGGGTAGTAGAAGGCATTGTTACTGGTTTTCAGACTCCCTCGCAGAATTCCTCTTCTCTCCGCTCTCATCGGGCAGAAGGTGCAGTGGTTGAAGGCACACATCATTAGATCAGGAACAGCATCTTCCCCTGTTTTCAGGCTTCTGAACAGTCCTTACATAAGCTAGAGCACCGTCCTATTAACCTCGACCCCATTGTAGACATTAGACTTTGTCTCTGGAACTGATGCACTACAATGCTGAGAACTATATTCTGCATTCTGTATCTTCTCCTTCACCCTATCTATTGTATTTGAGTTTGAACTGATTGTATTTATGTATGGGATTATCTGATCTGTGTAGGAAGGGACTGCAGATAGAAACAAAAAGCTGGACAATAGACAATATGTGCATGAGGAAGCCATTCGGCCCTTCGAGCCAGCACCGCCATTCAATAACCATATAACCATATAACAATTACAGCACGGAAACAGGCCATCTCGGCCCTTCAAGTCCGTGCCGAACAACTTTTTTCCCTTAGTCCCACCTGCCTGCACTCATACCATAACCCTCCATACCCTTCTCATCCATATGCCTATCCAATTTATTTTTAAATGATACCAACGAACCTGCCGCCACCACTTCCACTGGAAGCTCATTCCACACCGCTACCACTCTCCGAGTAAAGAAGTTCCCCCTCATGTTACCCCTAAACCTCTGTCCCTTAATTCTAAAGTCATGTCCTCTTGTTTGAATCTTCCCTATTCTCAAAGGGAAAAGCTTGTTCACATTAACTCTGTCTATCCCTCTCATCATTTTAAAGACCTCTATCAAGTCCCCCCTTAACCTTCTGCGCTCCAGAGAATAAAGACCTAACTTATTCAACCTATCTCTGTAACTTAGCTGTTGAAACCCAGGCAACATTCTAGTAAATCTCCTCTGTACCCTCTCTATTTTGTTGACATCCTTCCTATAATTGGGCGACCAAAATTGTACACCATACTCCAGATTTGGTCTCACCAACGCCTTGTACAATTTTAACATTACATCTCAGCTTCTATACTCAATGCTCTGATTTATAAAGGCTAGCATACCAAAAGCTTTCTTTACCACCCTATCTATATGAGATTCTACCTTCAAGGAACTATGCACGGTTATTCCCAGATCCCTCTGTTCAACTGTATTCTTCAATTCCCTACCGTTTACCATGTACGTCCTATTTTGATTTGTCCTGCCAAGGTGTAGCACCTCACATTTATCAGCATTAAACTCCATCTGCCATCTTTCAGCCCATTTTTCCAACTGGCCTAAATCACTCTGTAGACTTTGGAAATCCTCTTCATTATCCACAACACCCCCTATCTTGGTATCATCTGCATACTTACTAATCCAATTTACCACCCCTTCATCCAGATCATTGATGTACATGACAAAAAACAAAGGACCCAACACAGATCCCTGAGGCACCCCACTAGTCACCTGCCTCCAACCCGACAAACAGCCATCCACCATTACCCTCTGGCTTCTCCCATTCAGCCACTGTTGAATCCATCTTGCTATTCCTGCATTTATACCCAACAGTTGAACCTTCTTAACCAACCTTCCATGAGGAACCTTGGCAAAGGCCTTACTGAAGTCCATATAGACAACATCCACTGCTTTACCCTCGTCAATTTCCCTAGTAACCTCTTCAAAAAATTCAAGAAGATTAGTCAAACATGACCTTCCAGGCATAAATCCATGTTGACTGTTCCTAATTAGACCCTCTTTATCCAGATACTTATATTATCTCTAAGTATCTTTTCCATTAATTTGCCAACCACCGAAGTCAAACTAACCGGTCTATAATTGCTAGGTTTACTTTTAGAACCCTTTTTAAACAATGGAACAACATGCGCAGTACGCCAATCCTCGGGGACTATTCCAGTTTCTAATGACATTTTAAATATTTTTGTCATAGCCCCGGCTATTTCTACACTAACTTCCCTCAATGTCCTAGGGAATATCCTGTCAGGACCTGGAGACTTATCCACTTTTATATTTTTCAAAAGTGCCAGTACTTCTTTTACTTTGAAACTCATAGTATCCATAGCTACTCTACTAGTTTCCCTTACCTCACATAATTCAATATCCTTCTCCTTGGTGAATACCAAAGAAAAGAAATTGTTCAATATCTCCCCCATCTCTTTTGACTCTGCAGATAGCTGTCCACTCGGTCTCTCCAATGGACCAATTTTATCCCTTGTTATCCTTTTGCTATTAATATAGCTGTAGAAACCCTTTGGATTTACTTTCACCTTACTTGCCAAAGCAACCTCATATCTTCTTTTAGCTTTTCTAATTTCTCTCTTTAGATTCTTTTTACATTCCTTATACTCCTCCAGCACCTCATTTACTTCATGCTGCCTATAATTATTGTAGATCTCCTTATTTTTCCGAACAAGATGTCCAATTTCCCTTGAAAACCAGGGCTCTTTCCAATTTTTTACTGGTTCCTTTCAACCGAACAGGAACATAAAGATTTTGTACTCTTAAAATTTCCCCTTTAAATGTCCTCCATTTCTCCTCTACATCTTTCCCATAAAACAAAATGTCCCAGTTCACTCCTTTTAAATCATCTCGCATCTCGTTAAAGTTAGCCTTTCTCCAATCAAAAATCTCAACCCTAGGCCCAGTTCTGTCCTTCTCCATAATTATATTGAAACTAATGGTATTGTGATCACTGGACCCGAAGTGCTCCCCTACGCATACCTCCGCCAACTGTCCCGTCTCATTTCCTAACAGAAGGTCCAGCACTGCCCCTCCTCTAGTAGGCACCTCTATGTATTGCTGCAAAAAACTATCCTGCACACATTTTACAAACTCCAAACCATCCAGCCCATTTACAGAATGTGTTTCCCAGTCAATGTGTGGAAAGTTGAAATCTCCCACAATCACTACCTTGTGCTTACTACTAATATCTGCTATCTCTTTACATATTTGCTCTTCCAATTCTCGTTCCCCATTTGGCGGTCTATAATATACCCCTATAAGTGTTGCTACACCTTTCCCACTTCTCAGTTCCACCCAAATAGCCTCCCTAGATGAGCCCTCCAATCTACCCTGCCAAAGCACTGCTGTAATATCTTCCCTGACTAGCAATGCAACACCTCCACCTCTTGCCCCTCCAATTCTATCACACCTGAAGCAACGAAATCCTGGAATATTTAGTTTCCAATCACAGCCCTCCTGCAACCATGTTTCACTGATCGCCACAACATCATACTTCCAGGTGTCTATCCAGACTCTAAGCTCATCCACCTTTCTTACAATGCTCCTAGCATTAAAATATGCACATTTAAGAAACCCCCCCATCTCTTATTCTCTGTTTATTTCCTTTTTTTTCTTTCTCCTCTTGTGTCCGAGTGCTTCCCTTTTCTGCTTCCTGCCTCCCATTCTGTCTACTAGCTTTTGTGATCATGGCTGATCATCCCCAATCAGTACCCTTTTCCTGCCTTCTCCACATATCCCCTGACCCCACTATTTTTAAGAGCTATATCTAGCTCTCTCTTGAAAGCATCCAGAGAACCTGCCTCCACCGCCCTCTGAGGCAGAGAATTCCACTGGAGTAACTCAGCGGGACAGGCAGCATCTCTGGAGAGCAGGAATGGGTGACGTTTCGGGTTGAGACCCTTCTTCAGATTGTGATCTGACTGGCTAGCATGCAAAACAAAACTTGTCCCTGTACTTCAGTACATGTGACAATAATAAACCAAAACTTAATCTTGAACTCCCACAGTTTCTTCCCAACAGTGAAATGGGAGCATGGCCAAGGTGTTGTGGGTCTTTGAGAATATTATGAGGCAGTATTTCCCAATTATCTAATCTTTTAGGCACTTAGGATTAGGGTGGCACAGGTGGCTGAATGGAAATAAAACAAGACAAATGGAACTTGAGAAGACCGATTTATAACATATGAGACCTTTATGTAATAAATATAAGATCTTTGTCCCTGTTGGCTTTCATTTAAATTTGTGTGCTGGACTCCAATTAACCATCACGTAAAACAATGGACTTCATCTGTTATTTTCCTTCGGAGTCAAGCGAGTGATTCCATGAAGAAGCCCCGGCAGTGCCCATGTGCGTCATTACGTCAGACGCATTGGCGCACTGACAGGCTGGAGATGGCAGCTCCACCAGCGGTAAGTAAAGCACCCGCAGGAAACTATTTTAAACTTTACTGCGGTTTGCTAGGTTCCATAAGGCTGGTTGCAGGAACCAGCAGGGACACTTCCAAAAATTAACAGAAAGTAAGGCGGGGTGTGCCGCCTGTAAAAGTAAAAGCCTGCCTGCGGGACCGCGGTCAGCGGACGTACGCAGGCTCCAGAGACGCCAGCTCCAGAGCCGCCGGCAGTACAGCCAGCGGCAGCAACTCCGGTGCCTCAGATGCACTGTGGCCACTCCAGTCGGGAGGAAAGGCCAAGAGGAAATTATCCAGGCCTGTCGACTCTGATGAGTCAGGCCAGAAAGACTCCCCTCCTACCAACAATAAGGTTAGGGGATGTCTTTATGAGATGGAACACCTCCTAAAGGAAATGCTACAACCATGAGGTGTTCCAGTCAGGGGTATACCCCAGGGTTCCCCAGCAGCTCCCTCTACCAGAGGTCCGTATAGTGCAAGAACCAGATGCCTACGAGTCTGCATGGGGACCCATACCAGCAGCGCCATATCATGGGCTGCATAATAACTCCCTTGGGCATGAGCCCGGAGAGCCAGGGCAGCAAGAGTCTGACCCTGAACTTGGTGTTATCGCAGAAGAGCATACACCAAAGCACACGAGCTGCACTCCAGGTGTGCCGGATGTGGCAGGTTAATTTGCCATACCGGCTGGAACTGGTGAAGAAATAGAGACCTCCCTTATGCATGAGCAGGGAGAGCCAGGGCTGTACGAGTCTACCCCTGAAGTTGGTGGTATAGCAGAGAAGCATACCCCAAAGCCAAGAGCTTAGCTCCTGGTTCCCGTACGTGGCATGTAAATTTGTCATGCCGGCAGGAACTGGTAAGGCAAAAAATTTGACGAGAAACATTAATTACATGACCTCTCACCAGTTCCAAGAATTAACAATGGATGAAATACTCAAACGATATGAGACACCTGTAAAGTGTGCATCACTCAGAGTGTCCACTGTGAACCAGTGCATCTGGTGATAAATGGGTGCAACCAAGCAATTGCATGAACCAGGCTACAGAAAGCCTTAAAACTAATCGGATCAGGTATAGCGGCTTTGGGCGGTCAGTCGAAGGGGCACCACTATCAAACTCACAGCGGACATATTAGCCTGCTGTGTAACACCCACTTTGAGATCAAACTGCCTGACGGAAAACGCCATCAAGCCAACTTCAATCCGAAATTTGCAGCACTGTGCAGATCATCCAGCATAGCCACCAAACTTGTCGTTTGGTGAGGTTCTGGCAAAGTAAGTCAATAACTCAGATGAGGAGACGAAGACTGTGCATGATGCCGCCTCGTCAACCATACCCCTTCAGATGGGTCACAAACGCTGGTGCGGGACGAGCTCCCATTACTACGCCATTGGAATGCACCAGTGCTCATCTCCAGCAAAATTAGGAGGCAAAAGAATCCAACTGCCATGGCAGTACAAGCAGCTGGACGTGTCCAGGACATATCCTCCAGACACCAGTCACCAGTAGGGGGTAGTTTGCTATTGTTCTACAATGAAGGGTACTGTATAACATCAGAGGCGTTTATAATGGACAGTTTTAGGAGTTTCGAATTCCCCAAGCAAAAGGAGGATGTTGGATGTCGAACCATTCTAAGACCTAGTCCAACTGAAACTCCTATGTCCAGTATAAACACTTTCAAATGGAAACGTTCAGTACTGCTAAGCAACTGCTTTCCAAAGGATGTTATATGGCAAGTATAGATCTGAAAGATGCATATTATTCAGTACCAATTCATTACAATACCGCAGATATTGGAAGTTAGTTGGATGCGACAGCGGAGGCAGTTAAAACTTTGCCAAAATGTGTAAACCCAGCCCTAGCTTGTTTACAAAGTTGTGGAAACCATTATGGGGATTACCCCGGGCTCAGAATAACTTGTGATGGCATACTTGCATGGTGTTCTGATCACAGACAACACTCAGAAGGCAGCTGAATTTCTGTTTCAATTACCAAACATATGTTCGAGAGGTTGGGCATTCACCTGACCACATCCAAATTGATGTCATCCCAGAATCATTAACTATGGGGTCATTGATTCAACCAACATATCAGTCACTCTGCTAATGGCCAAAAGTTTAGAAATAGGCCTGCAGCAGTCTGGTAGAAGTACAGCAACCTTCCTTCCAACGAGTGGCTAATGCTATTGGTAAATTAATAGCCTTCCCTGGAGTGCAATTTGGGTCTCTACATGATCAGAATATGCAATGGGCTAAGGAACAGGCACTCAAAAACATGCAGGTCATTTAGATAGACCAATGCAGTTGGCAGCCCAAGCTATCACCGAGTTGCAAAGGTGGATAACAAATGTCTCACGTTGCTCTGGTAACATTTTGAGCAAACAACCTTCAGCTGCTTTACAAGCTGAGGTGAGTGTTTCAGGACAGGGAGCCACTGATAACACAATTCCAGCCGCAACAGCAAATGGAGTATGCAAGAGGCATTAATCCTACAGATGCATGGGATAAAATATTTGGAATCGTTGGGGGCATTCAATGCCCCAAAAAAGCGTACTGTTCAACAAATGCACGACTTGCATGTTCAGCTCCAGATTGACAATACCACAGCAATTGTATATATTAACTACATGGGCGAATTAAGTCATTAAGTCCAGAAGTGGCGGCGCTGCCTGGCAGCTGTGGCTCACCTGCACACCATCTGTTTTTTTATTTTATTTTTGTCTTTTTGTGTCTGTTTTGGTGATTGTTTTGGCTTGTTAGGCTGTGTATGTGTGTTGGGGGTGGTGGGGGGGGGGTGGGGGGGAAAGAGAAACAGGGTTTTAGTCTCTCCCTTCGGGGGGATGCGGCTTTTCTTGTCGTGCTGAGTCCCTAATGGCGGAGCTATGGCAGCCTTCCAGCAGCGGCGGCACGGCTTCGGAGCTTCAGCGGCGACCTGGCTTCGGTGCTCCAGCAGCGGCCTGGCTTTCAGCGCCGCGGTGCTCCAGCGGTGACCTGGCTTTCAGGGCTGCGGTGCTCCAGCGGCGACCTGGCTTTCAGGGCTGTCATGTTCCAGCGGCGACCTGGCTTCAGGGCTGCGGTGCTCCAGTGACGACCTGGCTTTGGAGCTGCGGTGCTCCAGCGGCGGGCCCTGTGGCGGTGTTCCGGCAGTCCGGCAAAAGCGGTGGCGGCAGCCCGGCTTCGGAGGCTCGGCCGCGGGCCTGCTGGATGGCAACATCGGAGGCCAGGATCTCCTCAGCGCAGAGGGAGAACAAGGAGGGAAGACAGAGACTCTAAGACTTTTGCCTTCCATCACAGCGAGGAGGTGTTTGGTGAACTCAATGTGGTGGATGTTAAATTTGTGTTTATTGTGTGTTTTTGTTACTTTTAATATATGTATGACTGCAGGCACAATAAAGGTAATCTTAAAAAAATCTAATTATCATGTGATAGTCTGGCTAAACCCCATCTGGCAGTGCTGTATTACTAGGGAAAACTGGTCTTAGCAATCTACCTACTAGGTAGAGATAACGTGGTGGCAGACACCAGGCCACGTAAATTTAAAGACAACGTAGAATGGATGTTGAATCCAAAATGTTTTTAAAAGATGGTCAGACATAGATCTGTTGCAGATTAAATCACCGGTTAGCTAAATACGTCTCATAGGAACTGGATCCAGGGCAGTAGCGATGGATGTATTCCCACTACATTGGGCAGGTATGCTTTTCTACGCTTCCCCATTCTGCCTTATCAGTCAACGTCTCACCAAAATTGAGCAGGGCTCCGCCTCAGGCGTTTGGTAGTTCCAACTGGGCCACACAACCATGGTTACCATTGTTTCTGAGACTGATGACACAGCCATTCATGGTTGTCCCCAAATGCAGCAACTTGTTGCTTCACCCTGCGACAGGAAAGAGTCACCCTTTCCATGATAGTGTTAATCTGTTGATTGCAGATTCTGACGAGACCTTTCCAGGGGCTCGGACTATCGAGGCGAACCGTGGATGTGATAACTACGGCCTAGAGGGATAATACTAAATAACAATAAGCATCTCATATATAAAAATGGGAGATGCACTGCTTACAGTCAAATATATATCACACTGCAGGCATATCTGATGCATTGGAGTTTCTTGTTACATTACGACGAGCAATGGAGTTATAATGCCATTAATAGTGCTAGGAGTGCATTGTCCTCCTATTTATGGCAGGGGTCGTGACAACATTCTGTCAGATCTCATCCATTGGTGTCCTGATTCATGAGAAGTATTTAACAAGAACCCTCCTAGACCTAGATATGTGCGAATCTGGGATGTGAGCATAATTCTCACACTGCGTCATCAACAGGCTCCATTACATCTCCGTTTCCAAAAAACTAACACTTAAACTGGTCATGCTCATGGCACTCGTTTCAGCGCAACGGGGTCCAGACATTGCAAAAGTTACGACTGGACAGCATGCATTTTCTGTAAATAATATTACGATTTATGTATATGATCTAATTACACAAAACAGGCCAGGGACGTCCAGGACAAAAATGAGCTTTAGAGCATACCCCATTGACCGGTGACTATTTGTAGTTACACACCTACGTCAATATTGAGGTCACCAAGAGTCTTAGAGGCTCCAAAACAACTCCTCAGTTCACCAGTCACAAAACCCCATAGAAAGGTGTCGGTTTAGATCATTTCGAGGTGGCTGAAGCAGGTTTGGATTCTGCTGGAGCAGACACTGATGTGTTTAAATCTCACTCCACCAGGGTGGTATCAACACCACAGTGAGGGCACTGGATGCCACTTTTAGCCCAAATCCTTGGGGCCGCAGGATGGTCTAGTGAAGGGATTTTCAACAGTTTTATAACAAACCTATCCTCACAACGGAAGGATTTGGGCATGTTATTTTGGGCTGTAAATTCCCCCTTAGGAGAAAAGGGTTGTTATTGCGACATTAATTTGTATAATTCAAACAATGTTCAATACATTATTTGTTTATCCTGTGTCAACCGAAGCAGTGTGTCGTATGGAACTGTATCTACGGCATGAAATCACAGAGATTTGAAATCTTCACGGAATCACTCACGTGACTCCGAAGTAAAATAGTAAGATTAAACAAGAATGTACCAGTTTGAAGTTTGATCTTTAGTTTATGAGGAGTTACGGTGAGTGATTACATGCCCTCCCCTCCCTCATAATCGCAAAGATCATCTGGTAGTTCTAGTCTTCCGAGTCTTACTATATCACTTCGACTGTAGTTACTGCGATTTCATGCCATTGCTTTGAAGATTGACCCGCATGCGCACTGGCGGGGCTTCTTCACGTAATCGCTCACCGTAACTCCTCATAAAATAAAGATCAAACTTCAAGCTGGTAAGTTCTCATTTAATCTTACTATTTTACTTCATAGAGTCATAGAGGTACAGTTTGGAAATAGACCCTTTGGCGCAACTTGCCCACGCCATGCCCCTATGCTAGTTCCACCTACCGACATTTGTCCCATATCCCTCTAAACATGTCCTATCCATGTACCTTACAAATGTCTGTCAAATGTTGTTAGAATACCTGCCTTACTTACCTCCTCTGGCAGCACATTCCATATACCCACCACCCACTATATGAAAAAGCTGTCCCTCAGATTCCTACTAAATCTCTCCCCACTCACTGAAAACCAGTGTCCTCTGCTGCTTGATTCCCCTACTCTGGGCAAAAGACTCTGTGCATTCACCCTATCTATCCCCCTTGTGTTGTTCTAGTCTCTTGTTACATCTTGGTATTCTAATTTAGATCTTGATTTGGTTTTTTTTTGCATTAAATTTCTCATTAAATATATTGCCGGCTATGTGTTCCCCACCCTCAGTTCCGTCTACACTTCATGCTGCCCAGGGCAAACAGCCAACATAATTAACCTGAAGATAGATAGAAAATGCTGGAGTCACTTAGCGAGTCAGGCGGCATCTCTGGAGAAAAGGAATAGGCAATGTTTTGGATCGAGACCCTTGTTCAGACTGAGAGTTAGGGGAGAGGGAAGTTAGAGATATGAAAACATACAAAGACAAATGAATGAGAGATATGAAAAGAACAAATCAAAGCCAGAACGATAATCAAATATATAATCCACTTGTTATTACATTTTCTACAGCCAACAATTGCATTTTGGACCATTGTTGGCTCCGTCTTTCCTTGATCATCGTTGCTAGCTTTGATTTGTTCTTTTTATACCTTTCATTCATTTGTTCTTTGTACCTTTTCAAACCTCTAGTTTCCCTCTCCCCCGACTCTCAGTCTGAAGAAAGGTCTCAACCTGAAACGTCACCTTCTCCTTTTCTCCAGAGATGCTGTCTGACCTGCGGAGTTGCTCCAGCATTTTGTGTT